>JBBYHL010000021.1:6730023-6740261 GCA_038381835.1 Adansonia madagascariensis
ACAATATAAAAATAATTAAAATATATTATAAATTATGATATAAAAAATTAAAAATAATATAAAATATTATATGAAAATATAATATAAATATAATATGATATATAACCTGAATTAATAGTATATCAAAAATTATATAAATATATAATATTTTAATTTTAATTTAATATTTAAAAATAAATTAATATGATATAAATATATGAATTATAAATAAAAAATTGATGTAAATATTTTTTTTAAAAAAATAATAATATAAAAATAGATACGAGAAAAATCTTGAAATAGATTTATTGAAAGTAAAGATAAAATAGTAAAAGAATTAATCAAATGAAATTTGAACATATTTTTAGTTGGTATCAGGGTTATCCATTATACATGCATTTTGATTGATCAATAATTACTATATTTTAAAGGATGAAAAATTACTTTTAAGTAGAACTAGATGATGGTAACAAAATAATATAGATGATTGCTTAGCATTGAAACTAAATATTAATATTACAATATAAATATTTTAAATTCAAATTTTTATTTTATTTTATTTTTTCTTTTCAATAAATTAATGAAAGTAAAAAACCAAAAAAAAAAAAGTAAATCAAACTAAAATGTTGTATTTTGAATTTATGTTATATCTTTTTAAAATAGTATGGATGCAGAGTATGATTCTATATATATATATATATAATATTTAAAATTGTGAGTATATCCGTATCAACGCATATCTATACACTTACTTAAATTCGAATAATATAATTTTGAATCACTCTACTAATGCAAGAAAATGATATAACATTACAAATATGATATATAATATACTAATATATTTAATTTATATAATTTAAATTATTTATATATTATAATTTATATAAATAAATAATATTTTAAATATAATTATAATTATGATTTAAATTCGTGTAATGTTGGATCCGCCTTAAACTTAGAAAATGGCACATGAAATTATAATTACTCCCTTTAATATTTAAAGAATTTCTTGAAAATAAAAGAAATAAAAGAAATTAGAAAATATAACACGGAATGTGGGGTCCAGTTACACTATTTTCCACAGTCTAATCTTCGGGCCGAAGTACTCATCCGCTTCATTAATTAATTTCTATATATTTCTTTCCTCATCAAAGCAAAGGAAATCAAAGTGAAGCTCCCCCGATCAGCCTGCTAGAAACTCTCCAATGAATATGAAGAACTTAAAGGGCTGTGGATTCCCACGAACCGACCAAGAGCTTATCGGTTACCTACGATACAGAACATTTATCGGCCGTGATTACTCAGTCCAAGATATTACTGATCTTGAGGTCGATTTTTGCTGCTTTGAGCCTCAGGATTTAATACGCGGTAAGTATACCCGTTTCATGTTTTTTTTTTTTTTTGTCAACTTGTTTGCGGACACTTACGAACGTGTTCTTCGGATTTGGCGCGCGTAATTTTGTGTTCGTTCCTGCTTGTTTTTTGATTCCTAGGGTGTTCTCCGGTAACATCGAGTGGTTCAGTAAGGTTCTTCACCTACCCAAAAACTTACAAGTATCCTAACAGTAAACCTAAGATAACCGAGAATACGGCTACCTGTGAAGGACCTGAGGGTAAGCGAAAGCCGATGATAAATAGAGTCACCAATGCCGGATATTGGAAAATTTCAGGCGAACGTAAAAAGATAAGAGCCGCTAGTGATTCCAAGGTGATTGGCATCAAGACGCGGTTGTATTTCAAGTTAAATAACTACCCAAAGCAGACCTCCTATGTATTACATGAATATGAACTCACTGATATTGATCCTAGCCAAGTAAGTTGTTTTATCATTATTGCGAAGATAATGAACATTATCATGCAACGAATGTCAATCAAAACTGTAAAATAATGGCCTTGAACTTCTGTTTATCGAAAGTTTGATAGCATTAATACTATACTTTTATGGAAGATTTATTTTTATATAGATGAATTTACACATTTTTTTTTCTTTCCTATTTATTTGTGTAGAATAAGTATTTTCTTGGTAAATTGATGATGAATCAAGCTAAGCCGATCAATTTTTCAAGTAGCAAAGGTGAATCAAGTCAACAATTACCCTCTAATTACTCGGGAAATGATCATATTGCAGCTTCAGAGGTTAGATTTTCTTCTGCAACGATTTTTATGTCAATTTTTTCATGTCAATAATGATGAATACTCTACAACAAGTTTTTGTTTATATGCTTCAGATTCAACTCGACTTTCATCTGGAGCCAGTAGTCGAGATGGAAGTAACTAATGACTACGATTGGATTCAAAATCGAGGTAACATTAGTGAACAAACTAATGAGTTTATAAATTCATATGGGAATGAAGTTATCTCCAACCTGCAGCTGTCTAATCTTGTAGCAGATTCTGCAATTCCACAAGTAAGAACACCTTCATTGGAAATTTTATGAATCGATTACTCCTTTAAAACTATTGCTGAACAAGTTTGTATTTGTATATGCTTCAGGTAGTCCAACTAGACTATAATCCAGAGTCATTAATCGAGATGGAAGTACCTAATGATTACGATTGGGTTCCAATTCAAACTAGCATTAGTGAACAAACTAATGAGTTTATAAATTCATATGGGAATGAAGTTATCTCCAACCTGCAGCTGTCTAATCTTGTAGCAGATTCTGCAATTCCACAAGTAAGAACACCTTCATTGGAAATTTTATGAATCGATTACTCCTTTAAAACTATTGCTGAACAAGTTTGTATTTGTATATGCTTCAGGTAGTCCAACTAGACTATAATCCAGAGTCATTAATCGAGATGGAAGTACCTAATGATTACGATTGGGTTCCAATTCAAACTAGCATTAGTGAACAAACTAATGAGTTTATAAATTCATATGGGAATGAAGTTATCTCTAACCTGCAGCCACCTAATCTTTTTGCAAATTATGCAATTCCACAAGTAAGAAACACTTTTGTCTGTAATTTTACGAATCAATTGCTTATTTAAACTTATTGTTGAACTTGCAACTGAATTCAATTGATTTATGTAGCCACCCTTAAGAGATGGCATCTAACAGATCCGGGATTCGAATCCCAACATTTGTAACCCCTTCAAGAGTTGATTTATTTATTTATTTATTTTTTTGGTGTATGTCTCAGAATCTGCAGGTAAACCATATGGAGCTGATTGAAAATCAGGAAGTACCTAATATAGGTATTGGGGCTGAGAATCAGCTTTCTACCAATCAACATTATCATTCATCGCAAAATGTTCTGGTTGATAATAATCATCAAACCTACCCTGCCGAAAGAAGCAATCAACATAATGTAGTTGCAGAGAATGAGGTCCTCAACTCGCCTCCAAATTTCTTTACCAATCCCATAGCTGATACAAGTCAAATGTGGGCTGACGGGATATTCTTTCATGAGTTGTTTGAAACGGTGAGGAGTTTTTGGATTATTCATCCGTATAGATGGCTTAAATATATATATATATATATATATAATTAATATTTGCTTGTTTAATATGATGCAGAACTCGTTTGACTTTGATGATTTTCGCTGGGCTGAGGCTGACAGGCTATACCTTCATGAGTTGCTCGGAGTACCGGAGGAACCTAATAACCATGATGGGGCTCAAAATCAATATGGTGTCGACCAGCAACTTGCTGATCATCATGAGTTCAGGAATCTGAATTTGATCGGTGATGAAATTGATCAGCCTGATGTCAGAAATGAACCAGCAGCTGCAGCTGAGATTGAGGGCTTCAACTTGCCTTCACTGGCTACGAATGAATCTTCTCACGTAATGGAGTCAATCAGAAAAAGATCGTCCGTAGAGCTTGAAGGATCAAGCAGTGGCATTGAAACTGAAGTGGCTCCAGCGCAGTCAAAGAAGAGTAGATTCTAATAGCAATGGATCAAAGTCGATTCCTGTAATATGTATATCTATCTATATATATATATATCATTGACTTTTATAGTAAGTGTCGCTTGCTTGATCTGTTTTTGTATTGATTTCAAAAGTCATAAACTGTTTTTCTTGACATTTCCTACTATTAGACAAAGCTCTTTTACTCCCAGTCTCAAAAACATTGTGTTCCTTTGATATCATTTAATAATTTGGAAGATCATGGAGTTAAATGCATGGACTTAGTTGTCACTTTAAACTATCTTTTTATACGACTCTATTTATTACCAAATGAGAATTGTCTCATAGTAGTATACAAAAAATCTATTTATTATCTATTTAGTATCTGAATATATTTCTTTAAATCTCCATGTTTGATTTAAATAATAATAATTTTTTGAATGTTTGAATCTGTTAAATCAAATAATGTTTAAATATTCAAATTTTTATTAGCCATTATCATTCTTAAATTGGATTAAAAGATTGTAGAACTCAAATAAAAGAAAATTTATTTTTAAATGCTTGATTTATTATTTCTTATAGATCTTGTAAGAATAATGACAGCAACCATTTAGTGGGGAACATGTAACAAACTAAAGTAGCAAAAGAAAAACTGGAAAAAAACCAGAAGGTGACTGGCCATTGGCCAATGGCAGTCAAAAGGAGAATAATCAAATAAAGCTAGACATTGGCTAGTAATTTTGTTCAAGAAAAGAAAGTGCCATTAGTGGGTCAGGAAAATGGAGACACGGTGGGTGTAGGATGAGTCGCATGCTAATCTGTTGAATTCGGACGAGATGGTTAAATATGGTAATCACTCCATTTGATTGCTGATTGTGAAACCCCCATCTGTCTTTGTTCTGGCTTTCTGATATTCGGAGAGAAAGCCTGAAACTTCATACGACCCTCAATAAGCTTAGCCAAAGCATTTATAATATGACCCCATCCCTCTACTCACAAGTTGCAACCTGAACTTTCAAGGAAAGAACAATGAAAAAGTAAAAACAGCTTAACAGTAACAAAAAAAGTGCTTTTTTTTTTTCCCTTCCACCTAAAAAAAAGAGTATTTTCCGTATGATAATGCATTAACAGAATTGATATGGAATAAATTTCTAGTCAACAGGCCATCAGAGGAAAAGGAAAAGTTTTATCACAATTGTAATCTGATTCAGTGATTAGATATTACCAGCAAAAATTCTCCAACCATTTTCTTGCTTTCCAGTTCACATAGCACGGAACAGAAAGCAGTTGAAGCTGTCCTTGGTGCTGCTGTCCGGTTGACACCATCCAAGGTGATTTCAATTGCTGCTGAACAAGTTAGCCTGGCATGTGGTTTCAAGAAGGACGTGAAAAAGCTCAGAATCTTGCTAACAATGATTCAAGCAGTGTTACAAAAGACGCAGAGGATAAAATGTCAGAGATGGGTCTGTCAGGCTTTGGTTGCAGGAGCTTCTAGATATTGCTTATGAGGTTGATGTAGAAAGCTCTGCAATTTCTTTTTCACTTTCTATCCCTGTCTCATATAGTCTCAAGGTGGCTAATAAAATTAAAAATATTAATGTATCCCTCAGAAACATTAATGACCAGGCCAGTCAATTTGGTCTCCAAAGGAGAGTAGGGGAAATGGTTGCTGTTGTACCTAGAGGGAACCATCAGACCCACTCCTTAATTGGTGATCCATTTCATGTTGTAGGAAGGGGAGATGATGTCTCCAAAATCACAAACTTGTTGATCATCTCCAATACCCAACAAATCCTCTCTGTGGTATGGCAGGTCTTGGTAAGACAACTTTGGCTAAACTTGTATGCAACAATGAGCCAATTCAAGATCATTTTGGTAAAATCATGTGGGTTTGTGTCTGGGATGATTTCGATGTCGAAAGAATTCTGGTTGAGATGCTTGAATCTCTTACCAAAAACCCTTGTGGAGTTAGAAATGAGGATACACTGGTTCGAAGAATACAAGAAGAGTTCGTAGGGGAAAGATATCTTCTCATATTTCATGATGTTTGGAATGAAAATACTGAAAAATGGGAAGATTTAAAAGGTTGTCTATGGGGACAAAGTAGAAATATAGGGAGTAAAATCACTGTGACAACTCGCAGTGATAATGTTGCATCGGTGATGGGAACAATGGCTGAACATATACAACATCCTAAGAAATTAGTGGATGATGAGTGCTGGTCCATAATCAGAGAAAAAGTACTCGGACGCGCTTCAGTAGCATCAGAATTGGAGGTTACTGGGAAGGATATTGCTAAAAATTGTCGAGGTCTGTCGTTGGTTGCGAGGGTTATTGGAGGGACTTTGAGCAATAAGAGGGACAAAGAGGAGTGATTGTCGATTAAGCCTTGTAACATTTGGGATTCGCTCGAAAGGAACGATGGTATTTTGCATGTGCTGAAATTAAGCTTTGAACGCTTGGCTTCACCGTCTTTGAAGCAGTGCTTCGCTATTGCCCAAATTTTCCCAAGGATTTTCGCATAGATCGGGAACAGCTGGTTCAGATTTGGATGGCCAACGAATTCCTTGATCCATCAGAAGAACGTCATATGACGATGGAGGATACCGGTAATACACACTTTAAAGCACTCTTGTCAAATTCCTTGTTCCGAGATGTGGAAAGGGATGCCTATGGGAACGTTGAAGTTTGTAAGATGCACGATTTAGTGCATGACCTTGAAGTGTTTGTTTCGAAAGAAGAAACCATGGTTTTGCATAGCGACTTCATGTGTGATACATCCTGTATTCGATATATGAGTGTCGTTCTCGATGGGGAACTGGTGCCACAGCCAACAATTTTTCAACATGCTACACTGATGTTGCATTCTTTGTTTTCGAAGGTTGATGTATTTTCCAAGTTTTCAGGGAACCTCAAAAGCTTACGAACTATAAAATTATCTGGAGCTTACATAAAAAAGTTACCATCTTCTTTGGGCAGCATTTAAGATTCCTTGACATCTCTGCAACTAATGTAACAGAGTTACCAAAGTCATTTACTCAGCTCTATAATCTGCAAACCTTGAGACTTTTAAGTGTTCTCTTGAGAAGCTTCTTAGAGGAATGAGAAATCTAGTTAGCTTGAGGCATATTTATTTCGATCTTGAAAAGTTGATGCAAGTTGATTTCGGACGCTTAACGCGTCTTCAAACATTGCCATTCTTCTTTGCGAACAAGGAAAAGGGATGCCGAGTTGAAGAACTCAGATGCTTAATCCAGCTTAGAGGGAAATTGAAGATATGCAACCTTGAACATGTAGAAGACAATGCAGAAGCCAGTAGAGCAGACATGCAAGCAAAGACCAAATTATACAAGCTGAAATTGAAATGGAACTACAAAAGAGAAAACCCCATAAATGATAAGGAAGTGCTGGAAGGCCTCAAGCCTTGCTCGAACCCGAAAAGTCTAACCATTGTGAATTATTGGGGGGATGACTTGCCATCATGGATGTTGAAGAGTGTCGATGGTTCTAACCGCCTGTTTCCACTCAATGATTTGGTGAAGTTGAAACTAATCAACTGCAAGGAATGCATGAATCTTCCATGTCTAGGTCAATTGTGCAATCTGACGGTGCTCGAAATAGATGAAATGAAGAAGGTGAAAAGGATAGGTAGTGACTTTTACTTCAATGGAACCGAGAACAACAAGAGTGACGAAACAAGCGGTCAGGGTCAGGGTAAACCAACCATATTGTTTCCATCTTTGGGAAGATTTATCGCAGTGGAAATGGAGAGCCTGGAAGAATGGGCGGATGGTTTGGATCCTGCGATAATAGAATGTGAAGGTGTGGTCATTTTTCCTTGCCTTGAGGAGTTGATTATTTACGGCTGTCCGAAGTTGAAAAGTGCTCCAATGCATAGAAAACTTCCATAACTTCAGGTGCTCCAAGTTTCGTACTGTGGTAAATAAGTACTTTAGGGGATGGCCTATCTGCCTGCATTAGTCTTAAAGAACTACATATTCAAGCTTGTCCGAATTTAAGATCAATCCCAACCGTGGATGGGCTCTCTGTGTGTCTCAAAGAGTTAAGAATATAACACTGTCCTAATTTGAGATCCATGCCTAGCATAGAAGGCTTCTCCTCTCTTACAGATCTAACTATCAAGTATTGTGAAGGATTATCATCTCTACCTGGAGGGATAGAATCATGTACTTCTCTCGAAAATTTGAACATTCACAATTGCCCCAGTCTGAGCTTTGTTCCACAGGAGCTAGGGGAACTGAGTTCTCTTATATTTTTAACGACAACATCTTGTCGGAAGCTGACCTGCCTTCCAGGAGAAATCCTTGGTTGTCTCACCAGCCAGATGATATTGCATACTGGTGGATTCTCAGAACAGCTGGAGGAGTTTCAAGGTCTCAGTTCAATCCACCATCTCCATGGATCACTCGAATATTTGGAACTGTATGGATGGAAAAACCTGAAGTCTCTACCGTATCAGCTTCAACACCTTGCTTCCCTCAAGTCTCTTGAGATGTGGAACTCCGACGGAGTCGAAATATTGCTAGAGTGGTTGGGAAACTTCTCCTCTCTTCAACGATTTCAAATTTGGAATTGCAACAACTTGATGCATTTGCCATCTGTGGAAGCCATGCAAAAGCTCTCCGAATTACAGAGACTTGAAATCAACAAGTGTCCGAAATTAAAGGAAAATTGCGCCGAGGAGACTGGCTCTGAATGGCCCAAGATTGCTCACATTCCAAACATACGAATTCAGTAACGGCAGTTTCAAATTTCATGTTATTGTAAAAATCAACGGTAAAACCTTCATTTTCTTTCTTATAATATCAAACAATCATTTCTTTTACTTTGATAAAGAAAGTCACTAAACCTCCGAACTTTCAACCAATTATATATTTGCTAAGTGTTTTTCGCAAATGAAGAATACAATCAGCTTATCTTTGTTATGTTGTTGTTCTGAGCTTTTGGTAGGCACTATATGGATGCTTCAAACAAGATTCAAACATTTATCTCTTCGGTGTGCTTGGCGCGCGTGTTATTTTTTGCTATTCTCTGGACCTTGTGGCTAGTTCGTAATGATATGGCTTAAAATCCGTAGTGCAAAGCAAAATGGCCTTCGACGTCATTTTCATTATTCAGACTTACCTTATTGCTGCCAGTGAATTACCATTCAGTGTGCACTCCAAGCCTATCAAGGTTGCTACTTCTTGGTGCCCCCACCAGCTGGCTTCATGAAGTTTAACGTCGATGGATCTGTAAGAGGGAAATCTGGGCCTGCCGGGATTGGAGGAGTCTTAAGAGATAAATTCAGCATGGTCGAAGGTATGCTTTTCAAAAAAGATTAGCGTTATGGAGTCAAATAAAGCTGAGTTCTTAGCAATATTGGAGGCTTTGACTGTGTTCGAATGTTTCAGTTCGAATGTTTCAGTTCTTTTTCATTGGTGATTGAAAATGATTCCAGCAAGGCAATTTCGTGGACGACTGATGCTCCTAAGGTTCCTTGGCCTGTGTAAGGTTAAATCTGATAAAATCGACCCTGTTAAAAGAAAATTAAACAGCATCATTTTTTCACAAAATTCCAAGGGAAGCAAACTTTATGGCATGTTTAACTTTTTTTTTTTAAGTTGTCTCGTCGCGTATTTAAAGTTATTAAATCTAATTATAATGATTCTTTAAATTTAAAAATCGCTAAATTTAGAAAACAAAATAAACGGTACTAGTAGTGTATTGTTTCGGTTTTTATATACCGATTAATATTGATACATATCGGTTAATATAAAATTTTGATTTTTTTTAATATTACTTATTTGATTTTAACTAATTTCTAATGTTTTTAATGTCTTAAAAGATTTCCATCAATCTAGCAAATTTAAAAATAAACTTCACACCTAAAAGTTTTTTTGAACTTTTAGTCGAGAATAAACTTGTGAGAATTCCATCTTTGGCAAAAAAAAAAAAAAAAGATTGAATTTATTCTTAATTTAAATTAATAATTGATTTTGCAAATTGATTATGAAAATTTTTATTATGTTCTTGTATAATTTCCTATTAATATATTTTAAATAATTGGTGCTACTCTATTTTAAATTGGAAAATTAATTAATTAATTAATTAATAGTGAGGAAATAAATCCATTAATGATGATAAGAAATAAATGAAAATAAAAAAAAAAAAAAACCAAAAGAAAATCACAGACGAATAAACTAAGGGAAGAGAGGTAATATGGGTCGGGTTAGGCGTTGGGCCGCTTCCCATGTTATTAAAGTTATTTATTTGTTTTTCTTTCAATTTAAAGCCTTTCCAAAAGAAAAAGGAAATTGCTGTTCACCTCTCCTTCCCTTCCCGCCGCTGCTGCCCTCTGAAAACCAACTCGAAACGCTGTCGTTCTGCACTTAAATCGA
>JBBYHL010000021.1:6747636-6758159 GCA_038381835.1 Adansonia madagascariensis
TTTAGCACATTTAACACGCCCAATATGCCGCACAAAACGATCCATTTTACGATGACGTGTAGATCGACTTAGGTTGGACTCATGTATGTTATTTTTTGTTTATTATTTAATATATTTATTTATATCAATTATATTTATAAGATTTATTTATTAATTATTAAAATTAAATAAATATTAAATTTATAGGTAGTAATTAAAGTTATATTAGATATTAATACATGAAAAAATAAGAGAGGAGAGCTTAACCCATCAACTTTAGTATTTTTTTTCGTTTGGTTAAAATAATAAAAAAATTATGAATTTTATAATTTTATTTATTTAAATTTATATATTTTTTTATATTTAATAAGTTTTAAATTTTTTAATTTATATTTAAATATATTTTTAATTTTTAATTTGTATTCAAACAAGTTTTTATTCTTTACTTTATACTAAAATAAACATTTAACGTAAATCAACTTTTTTCTTGAAATAAGGGCTTAATTAGTACAAATAAAAAGATAAAAATTTATTTGGATACAATAAAAATATAAGAACAAAAGTGAAATAGTTCAAGGTTTTTTTTTTTTTTTTTTGTAATATTTTAGCCTTTTGTTTATATTATTATTAGAGGCTCACGTGGAGTTATATTTTGCTTTTATTACTTAGGTTTGGATTTTTGGAAATTAATTTCATTTAATTTTTTATATAATTATATTTTTTTAAATTGGATTATTGTATTCCTATTTTATTTAAGTAAATCATACATGTTAAATTTTAAATAAATTAAAAATATTTAGTTATTTGTTTAATATAAATTTTTCAATGACTAAATATATTAAAAAGATAGTATTTTTAGTTAATGTAGTGAAAAAATTAAATCAATTTGAAACTTTACCCTATGATTATTTGCTAAATTCGACCAACAATTTATTAAAGTATTAATCATAAACGAAATAATAAAATGTGTGAATTTAGTTAATTTTACACCACTTAAAATTTATCCATCTCTATATATATCTATAATTTATAATAAATATAAAAACGTAAAATATGAAAAAAAATTTAAACTGACAAAAATAATTATAGGTATTTACTATATTGATAAATTACCATTGTAAACATTTTTATTGTTAATAAAATTTATCCAATTTATAAATAAAAACTTTAATTCATTAAAAGTCTTTCATTAAATATACTTAATTGATGATAAATAAAAAAGATTTAAATTTTACACTGAGAATTAATTTATTTTTAGACTTTTAATTTTTCATTAACCTTAAAATAAAATGCAAACGAATTTATTTGGTAAAAAATAAAAAAGAGTTAAAATTTATATTAAGTTTTCATTTTCATAAATTTTAAATTTTATTAAAATTAAAAACAATAATTTTATGAATTTGCTAACAAACGTTCGATATTAACGTGTTTATTAATTTTAATTATTTATAAAATATACAAACTATATATTTTTAAAATACATAAATCAACAAGCATTTTTTTACAGTTGCGGTTGTCGAAATTTGATCTTTAGTCACTGAAACTAAGAGCCCGACATTTCACCAACAAACTACGTTAATATTGACAAATAACAATATTCACTTATGATAAAATGACAACAAATAGTAATAAATAAGGACCTAAATTCTTGTCCTTATTTATTTATTTTGGAAGCCATAAATTTTGGAATGATGCCCTGAACCTGAACAATGAACATGAAGAGAGACAAGGTTGTAATGTCCACTGACATGACAAGGATATTAGCATGACAAGCAAAAGAATTTGGAACTCTTACTAGTTTTCATGCTAAATGGTAATATCGAATGTCTTCCACAAAGTTCGTAGGTGACTGTAAATTGGAAATCAAATTGAATTTAAATTTAAAAAGATAAAAATATTTACTTAAATAGATTTGATTTGAAAACTCATTTTATTGTTGAGAGGATTTATAATATTAAAATAATTATTTTTATATTAATATTTTATATAATTTTTTTTATAATTACGTGCTTAAAAATATATTCATTGTATAAATTATATAGTTTATAATTATTTTTAATTTAATTTCTTTATTATAGTTTTCATTATTGATAGAATTAGTTAATAACTAAATATAGTTATATTAATATATTTAATGTCTTCATTATTGATAGATATTTTAATGTTTTGATGCGTGCAAATTGTGAAAGAGCCAATAGGCACAGGACACAAAGAGGGCATCATGGCAAGTTCTCAAATCTCAACCTTAAAATAGAAGAAAAACAAGATTTGAGAGGGGCGGAGGGGTTTGAACTTTGAAAAGATAGCCTTTTTTTTCAGGACCAAATAAGCAAAAACTTGTTTGGGTCCCATCATCCATCATAACATTTTGATTTATACTTTTGGACAAATGTAAACATTGATTTTATTTTCAGATGGAAATCTGCAACTGCTATTCACTAATACCACAGAACATGCATCAAGGGGTCAAGACAAAGGAAGTACAAAGAGATCCCATGAACTCTTTCTATCTCTTTTTCTTTTGCTTTGAACAGCAAATGATTTGAGGATTCTTAAGTCAGTCTAATCTAAATGGTTTAAATGTCAAAGTCCAAGAGTTAGAGCATTCCAGGGTTCAAGTGCCGCATAAGCTTAGAGCTTGAATCTCAGCCCGTGGCATAAGTTCTATGGTAACACCCAAGTATCCATCATACAGATATAGGCTTTCGGGGCGTAAAATGTTAACTGTGATCGGGGCAAAGCTAAAAATGTCATGAAGGGGCCAAGATAATACACAATTCTTTTTTTTTTTTTAAATTCGCTTCTGCCCTGATATCATAAACTGGAGTGAAATGAGTGCCAAGATGATTGAAACAACTAAAATTCAACTTAGAATCAAACAATGGCCATTAAGTGCATCGGAGAATAAAACAATAAGTACACTTTTCTCTAACGTCATTCTGAGAAACCACAAGAAAGCAAAATCAATAAGTCATCAAATGAAACTTGATGAGAGTCTTTACTTGGCATTTCTATTTACTTTGAGATATGGCAGGGCGCCAATCACATTATCATAGTCACTCCGGCTAACTGCATGCTGCAGACAGAAATTGACACAAATACACTATAAGAATATGTTTTTATTACCGAAATGGAGACTTAAAGATTTACACTTATGCATCACAATAAAAATGTTGCTGATGGATCAATTTCTCATATGTTCCAAGGCATCTTGAAGAAAAGATCACTAAATTGTAAATTCATGACGTTAAATTGGGCATTTGAAGTAAACCTCTTGGTTTAAGTGGACATTTCAAATTATGAGTAAATTCTCAAAATTACCAAATACAATTTTGGTAAATTTAAATATGACCTACTTTGTGCATATACTTGGGTATCATACTTAATATGATTATGCTTAAATTTCGGAGAAGAAAGAAAGGAAGAGATTAAGTTTACAATATCTTACAACATCTCCAGCCTAGATATTTGTATCTGAGTTCCAGTGAAATCAAACCAATCATGTTTCAAGCAATTGACTAAGCATTTAGAGCAAAACATAACTTTCGTCATGATAATGATGTACGTTAATTGCAATAAATTTTAAGTTTTTGAATACTCTAGCCTTATTTTAACATGGAAATTTCTACACCGTCAATTTATCATCAAGACAAAATGCAATCCACCTCTCATCCACAACACTCACCAAACAATGGCTAACAACAAATAACTACGACTTCATCTTGAAATAAAGTAAATGAATAAAGAGGAAATTCAATTTAAAAAATGCGTTTCAATATCTCCAGCTCCGATATCTTTATAAGGATTCCTTCGAAGAAACAACGAACCATGTTATCAACTGAGCAATTAAGGCAAACCATTTCATTGGTGGTGGTGCATGTTACTTTCAAATACCCTTTGCTCACTTCTCAAGGTTAATATGGAACATTCTCACACTGTCAACTTATCAAAAAAGAAAAAAGTTTGTTGTCTACATTGAACCCCACCACTCATCAAACTATGGTAACAAAAAATAATCATGATTCCACACATCAAAACTTCCTGAAGACCAACCCGATTTTGCTAAAATCCAGTAAGAACATAGGGTCATTAGTTCTAATCTCTAAGACACATTTGACCCTTTTCTCAGTATGAGATATAAAACCGACCTATAATATTGGACAACAAATAGCCTAAATGGGGTAGCCACAGACAACTCTTCTTGAAAGAAAAGTAAGAAAAAAACATGTCACGATATGACAAGCAACAAAACAGCTGCTCCTTCAGGACGCTTTTCTTTCTCCGGATAACTTAAAAAGAAAAGAAAACAATTTGATGCTGGTGTGATTAAAAATCTTGACATGCCAAGGCAGAGTGCATCTACCAGTCCCAACCACGCTGGGAAAACTGCATTAGAGCCAAGAGACTGAATAGCATGACTAAATTCCCATTCAAGTTGGGGAAACAAAGATGCGTGGAAGAGGGGTGGATGATCCACCAAAATTTAGGATATAATTTCGAAAATGACCCCTCATTCTAAGACTTTCAGATGTATAAAAGTAACAACAATAAGTATTAAATTTCTGTAACATATTTTTCTCTTTGCAATGTCTAATTTGCTTTCTTACATCCCCCAACAACCCCCCCCCCACCACCCCTTGCAGGTTTAAGTATACCACTCACAGTAAGGAGCTTCGAATTAAGTAATTAAAAATATAACCTACAAAATTCATTTCCCCAAGTTGGCATCTTCAATTAAAGGATCAAGTTGCTAATCCATTCCTAAGTAAGAACCGAAAGGCAGCATTAATTTGGAGCAATTAGTACTCACTTTTCTAGACTACCTAAACGATCAAAGATTTAATAAGAACGAAAGCACAATCTGAGGCAAAAGTTTGGACAGAAAAAACTGACCATTTTGGAGAGGCGCAATTTACGCTTGGTGTTCTTCTTAGCCAACAAATGCTGCTTCCCAGCTCTCCTCCTTACTATTTTCCCTCTTCCCGTCACCCGAAATCGCTTTGCAGAAGCCTAATAAAACAAATGTCAACACGAAATACATTAGAAAAGCACGCCCATAAATACAAAAAACTATAAAAAAAAAAAAAAAAAAAACTTGTCAAATTTTTAAGCTATGCTGTTTCATTAACAAGAAACTTGTTCAACTTTTTTGGATGAACTAACAGATGCAAAAACCGAATGTGCTCAAAAAATTTTCCCAACTTCGCAGGATTATAAAACTAAAGCTAAAAAATGGACACTTTTGGCTCAAGTTTAACTCAACATAGCAACCAAATTCACATAACAAAACTCTAGTGCTTCAAAAATTGGAGTCTTCCCTTCGTTTACTAAGGAAACAAAGAGAAGAAAGAGAGAAGTACCTTGTGGGTTTTCATTTTGTAGCCTTTAGCAGCAAAGACAGTGAGTGATTTGAGTCTTTGGGGAGCAGGGGTGATAACAGCGGAAAGCGGATGGGAAGCAAATGAAGGGAAGCCGGAAATGGTTCGAGTAGCACTGAGTTTCAAGGCTTTGCCCACTTTGTTGAATTGAGGGAGTTGGACTGAGCCACGAGGGAGTCGACTGGAGGAGGAGGGATAAGAATGGGAAAAGGGTAAATTAAAAGAGATGGTCGTCAAATTCAGAGAAGAAGCCATTGATGAAATTTGATGGGTTTTGTCAAAGCGAATAGTTATATTTGTGGGAAGTGAGCCGAGGGAAGCAGATTTGGATAAAACGGAAGAAAAATGCAGCCCCATACGTTGCGTCCTCATGGAATGTCATAGAGCAGCGGAGCATACGCGTTCGTGGCCATAATTTGTTAGGCCAATCCAATGAAAGCAAAAGTTTGGGCTATTTATTATGATCAGGGCGGCTTATTTTAAAATTTGGTCCGACCGCGGTCCGAAAAAAAAAAAATCAGTTCGAATCGAGGTTTGATTTAAAATTTTATTTTAATATTTCAATTAATTTAAAAATAAAATTATTTTTATATTAATATTTATAATTAAATTTAAATAAAAATTTTATTTTTATAAATAATTTTAAATTAAATGAATCGGTTCACATTTGAAAAACTTTAAATCAAACCCTATCTAATATATGTTAAGTGAGTTACCCGGTCGAATAACTATTCTCGAGGATAACCCACAATAGCTATTGATGGGCATTTCTTCAGATACTCGTTCTTTGAACCAAGCAAAGAAATAGGAGGAGAACTAAAATTACCATGATTCGATAGGCTATTACAACTACCATAATTTCACGTACTATTAATATTTTAATAAATTAATTATTAAATTTAATTTTATAATTATATAATTAGATATATAAAATTTTAAATTAATTTAATATTTTTATCATATCGATCTTTTTTATTATTATATAAAAGAATAGATTTTTTATATTAAACAATTGGTTAGATAATTTTAATTCATTTAAAATTTGACTTAAATGATCTATTTAAATAGAGTATCAAATATAATGATTAAATTAAATAAATATAAGTTTTATAAAAATAATAAAATAATGTAAGACTAAATTAATTTTATATAGGTGTAACTAAATCTATCCATATAATTATAAATTTATTATTATTTGTTAATTTCTAAAAACTTCACTAAAAAATTTTGTTCGATGCATTCTATTCAAAATAATATTAAATTTTTTATATTAATATTTATAATTAAATTAAATAAAATTTTTAATTATTTGAATAGTAATTCAAGTTGGTTCGAGCGGTTGCCAACATATGAAGATGTTTACTTGTTAATTTAGGTGTTGACTATATTAATGTATTTTTTTTATTATTCATTGAATTTTTTTTCTTCTTTAAGAACACAAGATGAACACGAAAAGATAGTAGAAAATTGTGATAATGATCAAAAATAAAAATTATAAAGACTTTTTTCACTTTATTATTTAAAATTAAAAATAAAATTTTATCACAACTAATTACTATTGTTACTTCAAAATTAAAAGAGGGAAATCAAGATAGAATCTGAAAAATGCTTATTCTTTAACTACTTTAACACTTAACTAGACAAAAAATTAAAGCAGAGAATAATTCAGTCCATACCCAAATGAACTCTTGAATTGATTTAAAAAAAAATGGAGAAAAAATAGATTTAATGGTTTAATTTTATATTTTACTTTTTTATTTAAAATTTTTTAGTGCTATGGATTGATCTAATGTTTTTTTTATTTTAAATTTGATTTTATTATAATTATGAATTTTAGTTTCGATTTTAATTTTAATTTTAGCATTATTTTTAAATGTTTTTGCTAGAAAAATAATGTCATAACAATATTATTTCAAAGTATATTATTTTTAAATTTTCATATAATACATTTAATTTTAAAATAATGCAAAAATGTCATGTCATTTTGTAAAAAAATCATCAACAAATTCAACACCCAAATTAGTAAATTAACGAAAAAAATTTAACATTATCAAATATTAAAGTGAAATTAAAAAAATTAAAAAGTACGAGGATTAAAATTTAAAAGAAGTATTGTAGAAAAACTAAATTCACTATTTTTAATAGTATAAGAATTAAAGTTAACACCTAATCATGCCCCGATATTATGGTCAAAAGCCACGTCAATAAGTTATTGGCAAATTATTAACTCAATTATTAATTAGACTCAATATATAGATTAATGAAATAATCAGATTCAATTATGACAAATTAATGTACAGAGACTAAAATCTAAATTGGACTAAAGTACAAGAACCAAATTCATGATTCAACCAAGAAAATAAGAATATTTTTAGATACCAAGTGATTTGATCATATCATATATTTGTGAAGAGGCTTGGCTTCTCAAAAAATTTTAAAATTTTTTAATGTATTATATATTTATCTTTTAATATTTTATTAAATAAATATTTTATATAAAAAAATTACTATAACATTAAAAAAAAAACAAACTCTAAAACTTCACTTAACCTTTTATCTCTTATCTCTTTTTTAAAATTTTACCTTTATCTCAATGTATTTTAAGTTTCTAATACTCTTATCTCTGTTTTTTACCTTTACCTCAAAATAGCACCCTTCAAGTTTCAATTAATGACACTGTTTTCCTTTTGTTTTAAAAAATTTTTAGCTTTCTTTATCTTAATGCTTGGCACTCAAAAAAAAAAAAATTGAGTAACTCTAACTCTAGCTAAGGCTTGTTAGTACTAAAGGTGTAAAAGAAACATACGTGCTTGCAAATTATTTGAGTTCACTTAAAAAAAAAAATCCTTGAATTCAACTAAGTCATTATCAAATCAAGCTCAAGCAATTGGAGCTATTGAGCATGTTAAATTCTAATACCGTAATACTATACTTAACCAACTCACATACTTAACAAAGCTTTTTTTTATTTTCAATTAGTATTGAAAAATTTTAATTCAAACTCGAACACAAATAATTAAGTTTAAAGTCAAGCAAAAAACTGAACTGTTTTTTTGAATAAACGAGCCTAATTAAATAAGCTTAAGTAGTTTAATTTTTGTCTCGAATTGAGTTAAAACTTTAAAAATAAAACTCGATCAAGCTCAAACCCAATTTCAAACTTCAAATTTCAAATTTCAAATCAAGCTTGAGCTTTTAAAGGCTTAAGCTCAACTTGACTCGATTAAAACATATATAACACTTAGATCTGATAATTTTAGACATAATCATACGAATATAACACATATAATTATTAAATACTAGACACAACATAAATATGTCTCAAAATTTATATAATATAAGTTATTAATATATGAAAATATATATATATATAATACCTTAAACAAAAATAAAACATAACACAATACGTCAACATGACAAAAATACACGAATTACTAATTTTAATAACACTAGAATCTAGAGTTACCAGAAACAAACAGTGATTATCACAGCGGAGCCCAATAGAAACAGAAGCGAGGATGGGGAGACTTATCTTGCCACCATTAAAAGTGCAAGTCTTGAAGCTGAGCCTAATCCATGACAAACGAATAAAGATTCAAGTGATGCAGTTTGGGATCCCAAATCCAGGGGCGAAAATCAGTATGATGAGCAATCAAATATAATTTTGAAAGTCACCCGTGCCACTTTCTGAAAAAAAAAGTTCTCGGAAGTGATAACAATTAATGCCAAACAATAGTAGAAACAAGAACGAAATTTCTCCTCATCAATATTGTCTACCTAACTGTAGAATATGCTAATACGCACAGGTTGCTGATTCCTGACGGAAATCCATAATAACTAGGGTGGCAACACTATGAGCGAGTGCCGCAAGAACGACAAATACATGGAAGATCTGATGGCTGTGCCCTGCAATATCAAATGCACCAGGCTTCCACCGCTCCGGTATTCTGCTGGTGTAAACCGTAGCTCCTGCTGCATATAGAAAAGCCATCGCAAGCTCATATCCGAGGGATACAAATATATGCGGATGGCCCCAGTGCAAAGTGACCGCATGTACGGCTGGGATCACCCCGGAGAAGCCCATTGTAAGAAACAAGGAAGCTCGAAAAGATCGGAAATGGGGTGCTGAGAGGGCAGGTGCTAATAGAGTGATGATGGCGAGGACTCCGAGCACGGTTATGGATGTGAGATAGAAAAGCCGTGAATATGGGTGGCAGAAGAAGGCATAGTAGATGGGGGCAAAGAAGGAGCAGACTATCATGAGAGAGATGCCGGCGTAGTCTAGGCGCCAGAAGAAGAGGTTAAAGCGTCTGGAGTGGCAAGCAAAGAGGTGTGAGACCGAGCTGCAAACCAAGCAGCCCATTGCACCAGACAAGAAAACAAACCAGGGCCATTTTGGAATTGGGTTATAGCCGTCTTCTTTCTTAAAGTCAAAGAGAGGTGCCTGAGAAATGTGCCGTAAGTGTGAATCCTGCATCAAAATTATATGTATTAGAGTTCCTTCAATGAATTTACAGTACTTAAACTGAAGCGACGAAGCATATTGAACAAAAGATTGAAATTACAGTATTTAATGCAAAATTTCTGTTGTCAGATATCACATCTATTTTAAAATGCTGTTTAAATGGTTGAAGACAGCAAACATACCAAGGCCTAATCCTTCAAACAAAGGCCTAAGTTGTATACGGAGTATCAAGGCACAAATGGAACACTTAATTACTTGAACAGTGACCATAGCGCCGGCGGCACTTAGTCCTCCAGCAAAAATGCTTCAAGCCTTTTGAACTCGTGAGAAGAACAAAGTTAAAAAAGGGAAGGTTATGAATGCAGGAGTTGGTGACGATTTTGCCACCCCTTTTTTTTTACTTCAAAGTTATTATGAAGTTTTTGTGAAAAATAAAAATTTTAAAAATTAAAATAAAACTATTTTGTATAGGTATCCATGGGTTAAGCTATCCATTCAAATCCGAAGTCCTATCCGATATTTAGGAAGGTTTGAGAAAAAATATTAGGTACAAAAAATGAGTTTGGACAAAAAATAGGGCTTTTAAAAATTAAGCCAAGCCTTAACTCTTACTTTCAAAGCTCGAGCTAGACATACCGATTTTACAACTATATAATATATATTAATTTTATAAATAAAATATTGGGCAATTTTTATCATAT
>JBBYHL010000021.1:6823876-6834826 GCA_038381835.1 Adansonia madagascariensis
TAAAAAATATTTTTTATTAAATATATTATATGTGTAAAAAATTATTTTTTAGTAATTTTTGAAGTGAAAAAAGTTTTATACATTTTTATTTTAATAATATATTTTTAATATTTTTAATAATTATATTATATTAATAAAAATTAATTTTATAATAAAATTTTTATTTTTTATATAATGGTAAGAATTTCAACTAAAAAATACAAAAATTACACATAAGTATTATAATTCACATAAATCATTAGAGTGAAGGTAATGCTTGCACGTGATATATGTTATGAGTAATTTATTTATATAAAGAATTTTCGAAAATAATATTTATATGTAATAAACTATATAAATATATTACTTATTTAATACAAACATTACAGAGTTATATAAAATATTACCAAAATCATAATGAATTAATGTAAAAGATTATTTCAAGAAAATTAGATATAATTTTTACAAAATAAGTTTTGATTTTTTATTAAGTATATTATATATGTAGAAATTAATTTTTTTTAGTAATTGTTAAAGCAAACAAAATTTTTATATTTCTTAAAATGGTTCACCGATTTTGTGATTTACATATAAAATGTGATTTTATCAAAATTACATAAAAAATTACCTAATTAAAATATTAAATTTATATATTCATATTATGTTCATATATTTTATTATTTCATAATCATTTTTAAAGTATTTTATAATTATATAAATTTTTACAAGTAATAATTCTTATTAAAATATTACAATATGTTTTTATATTATTATTTATATATTTTTATAATTAAGTTTAAATAAAAATATTTTATTAATTAGATAATAATTCAAGACAAAAATAGTAAAAAAAATTAAATTTTTATAATCAATATAGTAATAAAATTATATAATAAAAATTAATAATATTAATTTTTAAAAAATATTTTAAAATAAAATATTTAAAAAATTTAAAAAATTATTTAAAATCTCTAAATCGATTTACTCGGTTGAGAGAGTTAAATGCTTTTGACGTGATGATGAAGAGCTTTCTCTAAAATTTTTCGTTAAATTTTAATCTGCTCCCTTGATACTAAATGTCAACATGCGTACTAGACTACAGCTGTGCCCAGTTCGAACCAGAGACATGGGAACGCGTTGAGAACCAAGACTAACGGGTTCATGACTGACAACCGCCCTATCCTTCGTGGCAACCGTGGGTCAAAAATCACATCACATATATGTCAACTTTGATTAAGAGAGTTAACTGTGTTTTTGTTTTATCTTCAACGCTCTCGGTGTTTTCTTGAAGCTACAAGTAAGGTATCCCGAGTACCAGGAATTATATAGGGGTCTTAGCTGTTTTCAGTCCTCAGGAAAAAAGCCTATAAGCGAGTTACAAGATAAAAGGGAACTTAGCTCGTCAGGTTCCAACAAAACTATATGTTTCTCCTTCTGTCTCTCTCGTTCTTGTCCACAATATTGCTAGAATTTGTTTAAGCTGAGAGGCAAAACCTTATAAGATTCCAAAAGAAAAAAAAAAACAAGAAACAGTGAAAAGAAAATTTTTCTTTTAAATTAGCAGAGTCGCTCTGTTTTGATGAAAAAAATGGTTGCACCTCTGTCAGCTTGGCCTTGGGAGAACTTGGGAGTTTTCAAGGTAAGAAAAACTGTAGCCTGGTTGTCTTTTTCTTTTCCCTTTGTTTACATTTGATCAATCTATATTTGTTTTTATTTTTTGTTTCCAGATGTTATATGTTGCTTCCACTTGTTTCTTCACTTTCTATCTCTTTCTCTAACTCTATTTTGCCCTGTACTAAATCAGTTTTTGTTCCTTGAACCTCTTTTTTGTGTACCAAAGTATTTGCTATACGGCCCTTTAGTCGCAAAAGTATTGTATTCATGGATCTATGAGGATACCATTAAGGATCTCTGGTGTTTTCATATACTCGTTATATGTGCTTTGAGAGGAGCCATTCATCAGCTATGGAGCTCTTATACTAACATGCTTTTCCTAACTCAAAATCGTCGGATTAAGCAGCAAGGAGTTGATTTCAAGCAGATTGACAGAGAATGGGACTGGTAACATATAATATAATGTATTTCTAGCTTATATGATCATGTAAATCCTGGATACAATGTATAATTCCAGCAAAAATCATATGGTTAAATTAACTCCCTGTTCATTTTTATGTACTATTTCAGGGACAATTTCATAATTCTTCAAGCTCTGTTAGCTTCCATGGCCTGCTTGATTTTCCCATCCTTGGATGGCCTTCCTCTCTGGAACCCAACAGGATTTATTACTCTACTGTTACTACATGTCACCATTTCGGAGCCCTTATATTATTGGGCACAAAGGTTTTTCCATGAAGGCCAACTTTTCGCCCATTATCATTTACTTCACCATTCATCTCCTGTACCCCATCCCTTTACAGGTAAAAGATCACTGACCTAAAACCCATCTCTTTATTTAATTGAGATTAAAATTCTAGCAACCTGAGCACACATCTCATTATCTTCTTCATTTATTGACTTTCAATTTGCTGCTCCAGCTGGACTTGGAACATTTTTAGAGCACCTTATATTATGTGTAGTGATTGGAATTCCGATGGCGGGTTCTATTCTGATGGGGTATGGATCAACAAGCATGATTTATGGCTATGTTTCGGCATTTGATTTTCTCAGATGCTTGGGGCATTCCAATGTTGAAGTTGTTCCCCATGAAATTTTCAACAAGTTACCTTTCTTCAGATATGTCGTCTATACCCCCACGTAAGAAATACCCCTTCTCTCATCCTCATGCAATTAATGTGTATCCGAATTTCCTTTCCCGATACTAAAAACAATGACTTTGATCCTGATTCATAAATGATTCCCTGAAACTGTCGTTTCTGTCTAGTTTCTTATCTTCTGTACGTAACTTTTTTTTTTTTGACATTTTGAAGTTAGATTTTAATTTTAGTGCGACCTTTCTCACTCATCATACCAATTTTCGCAAAACAGGAATTTATGCTGACAGCTAGAGATAGGGTCTTTAAGTAATGGTCGACAAACTTGCAAGCTCCAATTAATTAAGAAGGAAAGCTCATTTAGAGTTTTTCTCCCGGAACTAAGTTTAGTTCTGGGAAACAAAGCGATGGCGTTAGATTATAGATGTTAAAAGTTACTACTAAGACAAGTTAGTTATTCTTGAATAAGGTGGTTATTGTTACGTTATCTAAAAAGTTATGCCTAAATTAGCAGCTTATTGGGTACCATTATTAATTTTCTGTTGGATAAAACAGGGACAATTCTTATTGATTGGGATCAATAATTTCTGTAAAAATCGAAAATTTTAACTGCAAAACTTGCAACTTTTAATGCATTTAAACATTTTGCTATGTATTGATGTATGCCAATTTCTGGATGGTTCACAAATCTTCAGTTACCATAGCCTGCACCACACAGAGATGGGGACCAACTTCTGCCTCTTCATGCCGCTGTTTGACGCATTGTGGAATACACTTAACAGCAACTCCTGGCAGCTACACAAGCAAATTAGTTCGGGTTCAGGTAGTTGCAGCAGCTTCTTGTTTTTTTCTTGTCAATCCATGAAAATTTTTACCATCCAATGTATTAGATATTCTTCTTCTAGGGACCATTGTGCTGGAACCTATAATGATATTCAAGTGAAAGTGACGGTTTATCTGAACGGCGAATGCATGATCTAAATGATAAATGAAACGGGCTAGTGATGATGGAGAAATTAACTTGTAATTTACGTGAATGCAGCAAATGATGGGAGGATACCAGATTTTGTCTTCCTGGCACATGTGGTGGACGTAACTTCATCGATGCATGTCCCGTTCGTCTTCAGATCATTCTCATCAATACCATTCTCCACAAGGATCTTTCTACTGCCTATTTGGCCTATAACCTTTATGGTTATGCTAATGATGTGGGCTTGGTCGAAGACCTTCGTCCTCACTTTCTACAATCTCAGAGGCCGTTTGCACCAGACATGGGTTGTTCCTAGATTCGGCTTTCAGGTTTGCTATTAATTAAAAAATTAAAAGTTTGGGTAAAATTATTATTGCAAAGTGAAGGTATAGAGTAATTAGTAGAGGCAATTAATTATCTAAGATCATTACAATGTTTTGCAGTATTTCTTACCGTTTGCAATGGAGGGCATCAACAAGCACATAGAAGAGGCCATTCTATGGGCTGATAGGATGGGGGTGAAGGTCATTAGCCTTGCTGCATTAAATAAGGTTGGTATTTTTCTTTATTTTAAAATTTCTTTTCTTTCTATTAATCTTGTAGGCTTTTGGTATCCTATATCGATGAAATTTTTACACTTCATGACCTAATTAATAGGGTAACATACTAAAATATATCTATTGGATGCCTCAAAACTTTTTCAATATTTATGATGTTGATGTGTTTTTAATTGGAACTTGGAGTTATCCAATAGTTATCCAATGATGGTAGTTGGGAGGAATAAATATCCGAAATGAATCAAACCCATCTCCTTCATTTAAATCAGATTGGACCTTTCACGACTTTCTTAACACCATTTCTGGCACTGTGCTACCTCTCTGGTTTAGCCTGTCAAAGCATCGCACTATCATTTGCGTCAAAGTTGGCCCGGAAAGATCCAAACTGATAAATTAAAAATTTGTGTCCATATATTTCACAAAGGCTACAAGCCTACACAGATAGTTCTCTGTATCTTGATCATGTACACGCGACTGTATTTGCTCAGTCTTTTACTCGTTTCTTTTAACTGAAAAGCATCCTTTTCTCAAGCCTGTCTCAACCAGAACTCAATGTCCTCTTTCCCAAACAGGACCCGTTTTAGCCTTACAATCTTCTCAACCATGTCTATAATTCATTATTTTCGCTCTTTTGTTACGGTTAAAACTTAAAAATGCGTAGAATCTCAAGGAGAAGATTTTATCCCACGCAGGAAGTGTTCCCTTTCTTAACTGTGAGGGTAGCCAAATCACCTGGGCCAAGCCCCATGGTATCTCCAGGAGAACAGATTTCATCTGTCCGTTTGGTGCCCTATTTGTGCCTTAAAATTACCCTTTATAGAATCTTAAAATGGATTTAAATCAATTTTACTTACAATATATAAATTTATAGTCAACAATCATGTTATCTGTTGGTGGAGCTTTGGATTCTTAGTGTCATTCACTAGGATCAAATCTTGGCAATCTCAATAAACAAGATGGTGTCTCTTCGTTAAAAATAAAATTATGTATATTTATTGTGAAAAAAATTTTAATCAAATGGTATTATTTGATTCATCGATAATTTATAAATATATACGCGTGCATCAAATATAAACCTATCTTAAATATAGCATGGCCTTGTCCCATTATGTGATAAAAGCGGCAGCGTTGGGGAATGAAGGTTGGGATCCCCCACGTTTCTGTCTTTGATTAATTTTAGTGCTAATAAGAAATGAGCACTAATGTATAGGCATGTAGTTATAATAATAATAATCCAAGTGGTGAAATTTAATAATTTATAGAAAATTATTTTATTTAAGATTGCCACATATCCAGTAGACTATAATTAAGAAATTTAATAAATTAATAAGATTACCAAATTAATACCTTTTATGTGTGAAATGGTAATACGAGTTTAGACTTTCTAGTTACTTGTGAGTCATAATCTTGTAATTCTTAAATATTCTCTTTCCAACTTTCCTTCACTACGTATTAAAAACACGGGTGACCCTTTATATATTAAAAAGAAAAAAAAGAGTGATATGAGACATTTGTGTAGGCCAATTAGGATTATATAATCAATTATGGTCATAATTAACTTGTAGATTTAGACTTTTTTCATGCCTTGTAAGTCTTAACATGCGAATGTACAATCTCTAAACATGCCATGCACAGAAAAGATATGCACCCATATGGCAAAGCACAAATTTTTGCACTACACAAAATCCTTGACCAATGCCTCAAGCAGGGCTTAATGTCCATTGAAGTAAATGAAGAAATCACTGTTAGGTTTAACTATTCCAGCTGTATTGCTAAGAATAATCAATTCAAATTTACCAACCTAACATTTATAATCTGGCTAGTACTCATGGCTGGCATTACCTCCTTTTTGTTGAGACTCAGAGATTGTTAAAGATGAATTATGTCGACATAATTTTGTTAGATTAAAAGAAAAAACGTCAAAATTGGTTTAATTGGTGTGCAGAATGAGGCTTTGAATGGAGGAGGGACACTGTTTGTTAACAAGCATCCAGACCTTAAAGTGAGAGTCGTCCATGGCAATACCTTGACTGCCGCAGTTATTCTGAACGAAATTCCCAAGGATGTGAAAGAAGTGTTTTTAACAGGAGCTACTTCCAAGCTCGGTAGAGCGATTGCCCTCTACCTTTGTCGTAGGAGAGTACGCGTTCTTGTGAGTCTTTCTAACTTTCACCCACTTATATTATTTTTCATTAATTTTGGAAGTACAAAGTTTGAACCGAAGATTATTAATTACTTGTTTAACGCTGGACGCCACATGTTTGAATTGATAACATATAGCATGCACGTACTCGATTCTGCATATCTTGTACAATTTTAACTTTGCAGGGTACTCTTCCAATTAGCTATTGGCAGCATTTATTTACTAGCTAGGTCTCTTTTTAGTTGCGAAGATCCATATATTGATTTTACTCAGTTACTGTACCATAGCTTCATCTAGCAAGCTAGGGTACGGAAACAGAGTTTGGAACTATATGAAGATAGAATTCATTTTATTTAATTTATTACAGTCAACTATTTTGCAAGTTAATTATCATGTCCGGGAGCAATATAATTTGTTGGATTACAAGCAAATGTCGCAAGAAATTTATTTTACAATTATCTATTTCATTTTATTGTTTTGATGCATGCATGCATGACCTTAGTTGTATATGTCATGTATCTAACAATATTGAATCCCTTTATTTCGGTGGGGCTAACCGGGTGGGGGGGGGGTGGATGGTTAATGCCCAGCGAAATTGATTGCTTACAGCTTTGTACATGATGTGCAGATGTTGACTTTATCAACCGAAAGATTTCAAAAAATTCAAAGGGAAGCCCCTGCGGATTGCCAAAACTACCTCGTCCAGGTGACCAAGTACCAAGCTGCTCAAAATTGTAAGGTATGAGATGTATATGCCAGTCTCATCAACTGTTTCAATTATTTCGGTTAACGTCTCCCACCCAATTACTTGGTTGCCATAAAAAATAAATAAATAAATAAAATCCCATAATTGACATGATATTTAGCTATTTGAAACACGAAAAATGGCAGCTCAATAACTGGTTAACTCGATATACTTTACCATTTAGAGAAAAAAAAAATGAAAGAAATGAAACGTGCAAATAATGAATGCTGGAACATGGGTTGGTGCAGCAAAAGAAGAATAAATTTATGACATGATTAAATGATTGAATTGTTGTTATGAAATAGACGTGGATCGTGGGCAAGTGGATAACACCAAGGGAGCAAAGCTGGGCTCCATCGGGAACACATTTTCATCAATTTGTGGTGCCACCCATTTTGGCTTTCAGAAGAGACTGCACCTACGGTGATCTCGCTGCCATGAGGTTGCCTGATGATGTTGAAGGCCTTGGGAGTTGTGAGGTGACCAATCTTCTCTTTAATTACCTATTACCCTGCTAACACCATTAATTTTATAATCACATGCTTTCTCACAAGTTCAATTTTTAAGTCGAAATCTATCCAATAACGAATATATTTTTTATCTAAAAAATTAGAAAACTTCTAGAATCTTCTTTTTTTTTTCTCTATTAAATCAAAGAACCCCCAAAAAAAAAAAAGGGGAAAAATGTGATTTGCATAATGCAAGGACAAAAAGTGTGAAAAGATGGTTGTTTACAAACTAAAGAGGACGTAAGACGCAACTTCGTCATTAGTTTTGAAAATGGAAAAAAGAGTAACAAAAATCAATAGAAAAGAAATTTATACAATATCATTTAATTATATTCGTTTCGACGACAATAATAATAATAATAATAATAATAATAATATAATCTCCATAGTTTTACTATTATTAATATACAATGAGAATAATTGATGTGAAGTTTCCAAAATTAATGAGTTGAATAAAAAAGTGCATTAAATGACACAATATATGTAAAAATAAAGATAAATATTGTTATTCATTTTACCTTAAAAATTTTCCTATATGATAGGATTTTGTTTTGGTATAAGATATTAGGTGTTATTTCTTAAAAATAGATGAATTAATTGCATTAAATTTTGAATCTATTTGTACAGTAGGATGTGAAATCTTAGAGGAATTTGTGGACTTGAGAAAAGCTACACTTCCAATTTGATTTTTCTTCTTCACCGTCAACAGATATGCAATGGATGTGACCAAAACTAGTCTCATTTAATGTAATTTTCTTTTCATACATAATTGTCTAACTCTTAAGTTTTGGTGGACGTTGGGGACAGTACACAATGGAGAGAGGAGTTGTGCACGCATGCCATGCAGGAGGTGTGGTCCATCAGCTAGAAGGCTGGACTCACCACGAAGTTGGGGCAATTGATGTCGATAGAATCGATCTGGTCTGGGAAGCTGCTCTCAAACACGGTTTAAAGCCAGTGTCAAGCGTCAACAAGCAAGATTCATTGTCATAAATACCATAGAAGAAAGAAGAAAAACTAAACACAGAAATTGAAATTTCAAAATTAAAACATTAATATTAATGCCAATCTTCTATTTTTTCTTTTTTTTCTTTTTTTTTTTTTTTTTGGTATAATAAAGCTTAAGTGAGGAAGGCTTCCTCAAGCGAAGATCAGGGTATACCACAAGCTTGAGAGAGAGCATAAGTACTTATAAGATTTCCAAGGGACAGTTGATGATACTCAAACTTTGATACTTGCTAAAGATAATCAATTGAATGTCCTCCAAGAGGCTTTTTATGGTGTTCTTACTTGCTAGATGCTATTCCTACAAGTTGAATGCAAATTAATATTACCTTTAGATTTGTTAACTCTTCTATTTATATATATATATATATATATGTTGCATTTTTTAAACTAAAGCGGAGAAGGAGACTATATTAGATTTTATTATAAAAGTAGGTTGTTTGAAAAAGAAAAGAATTTGTGGTGGAAAATAAAAAATTAAAATTGGAAATAAAATGTTTGATTTTTTTTTTTTCAAGTTGAGAAGAAATCATAAAACTAATACAACAGGGCCCATATAATCAGATTGAATACGATCTAATTGGACTTGCAACCCAATTGATAACGGAGACTTGCACTAAGATTTTGACCAAAGACGTGATTCGGATTTGACCCAGTAAGGAGCCCGGATCAATTAGGCTGCAACATTTGCTTATTCACCTTCTGGCATTGGCAATGTTGTCGGTACTTCGAGCGTTATTTTGCTCTTTTTTCCAATGATTGTTTAATTGATGTTGCTTGCTAACTCTAGCCTCGTCATTTTTTGGTTGATTAGTAAAATATTGTAACTTAGCAAGAAAACCCATACTAACACTCAACACAAATAAATCAACTAATGCTACTCTAACAAACAAATCGATCTTAGACCAAACAAACAAATGAACACTGTCGCTTTCTAATTAATCCAAATCATACATTCACACTCATAAATGACTTTCACTTTCCTTTTCTCCCCTAAATGCCTACACCCCCAAGTCCTAAAATCTTAGGACTCTGTTACATCTTTGTCCCATGCTTAATTCTATTTAGACTATTTATAAGTCTATTAATTTATCCAATAATAAATTTGATCATCAAGTAGTATCTTTAATGAATCCAAATGTCATATATTTCACCAAATCATTTGAGATTTGAATTTATATTCTACAAATATTTCACTTTCACTAAAATTTTAATAAACCTTCGATCTTTATGCTCGACATGTCTAGTTTCACATTACATATTCATTTTTATCAACATCTTAATTAACAACGTCATCTCAAATATGAACTTAATCTTACTTTGATGCCTCTTGTTAAAGTATCTCACTCACTTTGACCAAACTCTAATACCACTTGTTAGGTAAAGTTTAAAAATCTATCAATAACCAAAATACATAAAAGAAAAATAATAAATCATACATCAAAAGATAATAATTTAACATGATTCGACATTCAACTTATCTTTATTTATGGATGAGAGAAAATATCTACTAAAATTATATCAACACCGAAATAAAAGTCATTCTTACTTTGCCGAACAAATTAACCCCAACAAACAAATTAATTCCAAATCAAACAAATCAATGAATACTGTTGTTTAGTCTTTAACAATCTTAAATCAAACATTCACATCCATGACCAACTCTCGCTCTCCCTTAGTCCAATAAATTGCTACTTGCCCAAATTAAAAAAATCTTATAACTCTTTTAACATTTTTACGCCGAGGTTAAATATATAATTAGCTCCTATACCATATTATTTTTCTTAATTTAAAATTTAATACAAAACTAAAATTTCCAACTAAGACCTTCTACTTTAATTTTATTAAACAATTTGACCCTTTACATTAACACCTTTAATTAAATGACTAATGTGTTAATAACATGCAATAAGATCAGGATAAAAAAAAAAACTATCATATCAATGGTGCCACATCATCATTAAAACAAAAAATTTTTAAATCATAAAATTATAAAACATCTAAAAATTTCAAAAATATTTAAAAAAAAAAGATGTTAAAAGTTCATAAAATATTTTTAAAAATTAAAAATAAAATAAAAGGGAAAGTTTAAAAAATGATTTTCAAAAAATAAAAAAATGAATTTTAAAAGAAATAAAAATGAAATTCAAAATGAAAAAGAGAACAAATAAATATAGATAAAAGGGGAGAATCATTTTTATAAAATTTCCTTTTTATTTTGATTTCTTATAATTTTTTTGAATTTTAAAAAAAATTTTAAAATTTCTATTTTTTATTTTCCACATTTGTTTTAAATTTTGAATTGAAATGGACAAATCAACACCAGTCTGC
>JBBYHL010000021.1:6840849-6858501 GCA_038381835.1 Adansonia madagascariensis
GAATATATTTTACATTATTTTTATTTTATGTTAAATGTAATCGTTTTTACGTAATTTAATATTTTAAAAAGTAAATTATTAAATTACTATTTTAAAGTAAAATTTGTATATTATTTAGCAATATATTTTATTTTTTACAATATACTTTTAATATTAGTTTTGCAATCATAAAGAGTTAATAAAAGTTTCATCCATAATAATACTTGTTTTGATATTAATTTGTAAAGGTGATTTTTTGAACAAGTGACAAATGAATTAAATTTTTTATGAATTGATCAAAATTCATAATTTTCTTTGGTCATTTAGTATTCTTATATTATACTTGTTTTCTCTTTGCTATTAAAGTACTATTAAATGTAGTTTTTGAAAGTGCTTTCTGTAGTTACTTTAACTTTTTTTAGCCATGATTTGGGTACAAATTAGACTTGCTCAAGGGCTGCGCTACTTGTGTAAGCCTGACGGTCTGCCCGATATTTAGGAGGGTTTGGATAAAAATATTAAGCCAAAAAATGGGCTTGAAAAAAACTTAAGCCTGATTTAAAAGACGGGTCGAACCTTGGCTCCAACTTTCAAGGCTGAGATTAGCCTGGCCCATTTTACTATTACATAATATTTATTAATTTTATATATTATGTAATTTATATCATATAAAAAATATATATGCAATATTATAGTGTAAACATTAAAAACTAAGTTAAATTATTTATATTTTTAAACTTAGTAAAAAAATATTAAATTTATAAAGATTAAATTTTAAAAAATATATTTTAAAAAATAAATTATAAAAATATAATATGGGCTGATTTAAAAAAGGGTTTGGACTATCTATTTATAAATATGTGCAGGCTTGGGCAAAATTAGAGGCCCATATTTGCTGGGCTTGGGCAAATATATTTGATGTTAATATCATATTTTAGCTCGGTCGAACTTGGCCTGAGCCCATAAGCACCCTAGGTACAGATGTTGCTTGATGATATATACTAATTTTTAAGCTTTCTTGTTTTATTATGTTACTCTTTGTTCTTTTCTACTACATTGCTAGTCTAAGTCTAATATATAATTTTTTTTGTATTTTTAATATGGTATTATCTATTATAATTTTTATTTTTTTAATTTACCTTATTACTTTGTTATTCTATTGTTAGACTTTAATTATTATTATTTGGAATAACAATAATAAAATAACAATAATATTCAAAGAAGCACTTAAAATTTCATTAGCAAAATAGATAAACTCTCAATATTTAATGAGTTTAACTAATTAAATTAAAAAAAATGTGATAAATAGATGATATGGCTCATTGACAGTATTTTCAAAGCTCATGATATAATTTAATTTTTGATAAATTATTATTTCATCATATATAAAATATAAATTAATTTCTTAATATTTAATTAAATTATTAAAATAATATTAAAATAAAATTGATAATTAAAGTTTTTGCTTTATAAAAAAATTTTAATTATAATTTGATCATTTTTATTTTTAGTATTAAATTCGAATTCAAGTTTTTTTTATGTTCAAGTTCATTTCCATTAAGGTTCATTCGAATTCGGGCCGTTTGGGTTTCAACCATTGTGAATTTAAATTTTTTTGAGTTTAAATTTTTAATTTTTTTATCAAATTAAATATAATTTGAGTTTGAATTCAAACTTTTAGATTAGAATTTATTTTATCACCTTAATATTTCAGCATGCAAAGCCAACTGGAAAACATAGTACGGAAAGGGAAAGAACATTTGGGCCTAGAAGAAAGGCAAACAGTGTCCACATGTACCTGACAAAAGGATCTGGAAACTGATTCAACTCCGCAAAAGTTCCTTCCAACATGCACGTGTATGGCATTTAATTCAGACCCCACATCCTTTGGGGGAAAAAAAAAAAAAAAAAACTTCTTTCGATCTTCCCCATGCACATACGGTTATATCATCATTCGAATCTTAATCTTAATCATAGTTTCAATCCAATCTCAATCTGCATCTGCGCTAGGCTGTTCTTTGTTGGCCTGTTTCGCTCAGGGTATACCCCTCCTCCCGCCCCACGTTAGAAAGCGACCTACAAATTTAAGTTTCCAAATTTTACATGCATGCACAGCATTTAGCTAATTGTGACACTGACGAAAGCAAGAAGTCAAGCAAATGCCATTTGAGGATCAGGCCCCCTCAACACTACATCTTAAATAATTGACTCCTTGAAGTTGATGGATCACTCATCTCTAGTTCGATGGTTTGTTTTTGTTTAGAGATGGTGGCTCGTGGTTGCCCTTTATTTGCGCTGTGTTGTATAATCGACTATAATAATTCTCAGCGTACGCCTGATAAATAAATGCTGAGCAATTTCGAACCACTGAAATCCATTACATGCATCCCCCCCCTTGTCCTTTCACTTCGTTTTATTACCCCCATCCCATGTTACTATTCTTGTCTGAATTATTGCAAAATCTGCAATTGAAGTTCTTTCTGGTTAGTTTTTACTCAAGTATGTATAATTTCAGATTACACAATAAAAATATTTATTTATTTCTCTTTCCATTGTTTGAAATTTGAACTCAAGAAGACCTATAAACAGTAGCAGATTGTAAAAATTGAACTGTCCTTTGGGAGCATATATAGTTGAAAAATTATGGTCAGTTAGGTTAGGAGAATGAACGGGTAAACAACTCTGATGAGTGATGACTTGATTCATATCTATTACAGGGTGGCAACATGATTCGTGACATGTCGGCTAGTGAATATCAATCAGGGCTGCAGGAGAGAGAAAGTATTTGAGGAACAGTTTTGAAACTTATTAAGCCTTCAAAAGACTACATGTTATAGCCATATATGGTGCCAAAGATACCTGTGCTAACTATATAGCTACAACTTTGAAATGGAACCGCCATGGTTGGCTTTTTACTTCTTGGATTTTCAATAAAAAAACAAGACCAACCAACCTGGCCATTTTATATATGAGGATTAGACCAATGTCTGATCCTTAGCATTTCTAATATCACTACTTATTTTTTCACGATTTACACAGTTTGATCAATCAGTTACCTTTTTGACTGAAAAACTGGTTAATTGATTGATAGGATGACTGTTGCACTTTTTGGCAAAGTTAATTTTCACAATTTCTACTCGACAAAATTAATGGAGGTTTTTTTTTTTTTATTTAAATGTGAAATACGTGGACTCTTATATACAGGTCTATTCAAATATTGAATATGGAGATAGCTTTATTGTTGTAGTTAGCTAGTGTTCAATGATCACATTGAGTCGGTGTTAAAAATAATATTCGAATATTAAAATCAAAATATTAATATAATAAAATTTTAAAATAATAAAATTATATAAATATCAAAATATGTTTGTTCAGCAATAAATGATTAGAATTAATGACATCAGGTTAAAGTTTGAAAGATATTGTTTTCAAAATAACAAAAAGTAATATTTTGTGGAAAATAATTTTAACTAATATAATAATAGTATTAATAATTTATTGAAAAACATTTTATAATATTTTTTATTTGTTTTTTTTGTGAGAATCAATTTTTTTATTAATAATTCTTTTAAAAGTTTTTAGTTTTTTTTTAATATTTTTATATATTTATAATATAAATATAATCACACAATATGACAGAATAAATAAACGTGTCAAAATTTATATAAATATATAATACTTTGAATATAATTATGATATATAAAAGTAACACAAACATGAACATCAAGGCATGGGAAACAAAATTAGAAGTAATTTAAACGGTGTCAATTATATCGAACAATTTTAAATAGAACATGATTATTTGACATGAATACAATATGTGAAAAATAATTAAAATATGATACAATACGAAAAATAATATGAAAACAACATGAATAAGAAAATGTGTTAAAATCTACATAAAATGACTTATTAATGTGTCAAATTTTATATAAATATATGAAACCTTGAATACAATATATGAAACGAAAAAGTAACACAAATAGGAATACTGAAAAATAATTATAACATAATATTACACAAAAAATAATATGAACATGACATGAATAAGTAAACACCTCAAAACTTATATAAACAAATTATTAACATGTCAAAATTTATATAAGTATATACTACCTTGTGTACAATTATGATACAAAAAACAAGAACATGATGACATGTGCAACAACATGTTAAGCAATTTGAATAGTACCAATTTGATCTGATAATTTTTAGGGTGGAGCATTCGATCAGTTCAATTTTAAAAAATCAAAAACTGAACAACTAATCTTTTTTAAGTAATCAACCAAATCGACCAATCAATAGACTAGAAACTGATTTAAACCAATTAGTCTTAATCGATTTGATTTGATCAGTTAGTTCGGTTATCCCTACTTAAATATGGTACATTTGCACTTGCAATAACAACATTATGGTACATCATGTTCTTACAAAAGCATTAATAATAGCAAATCTTACAAAGTTAATAGCATGTCCAAACTTAAATTAATCTTACAAATCTTATAAGAAATTAATCTCAAATTATCAACAACATGTCCAAACTTAAATTCATCTCAAATCATCTATTCGTAATGCTAATTTAGAGTGTAGCTTCATAACTGGCAATGAAGCACTAAAGTTTAATAGCAGCAAAGTTGGACAAATCTTAACAGCAACAACAGTAAGCAACTTACTCTTGCTATCTCGATCCATTCAGCAACAAACAGCAAATAATAACAACAACAGTAAGCTCAAAGTCTCAAACATTTAATAGAAGCTTAAGGAAATAAAAAATTTTGTTTATTGGAATATGATTTATTGATTTATTCTAGTAATAAATTATTTATTAAAAATAAACATTGAAACAATACCTGATCCATTCAACTTTTTGCTAATTAATTACAAGATTCAATACAATCTTAGACAAATCTAAAAATATACATAATATAAACAATAAATTAAAAAACAACATTAAATAAATAAGTAAAAAAAATTTAAAGAAACAAACTTGCAAAAAGAAAAATGTATTACACATAAATAAAATAATTACCAACATCAAATTTATCAAGTTGTATCACTTCTTTCTCGAAGGCATTTTTATCAAAATGTAGAGATTCATGAAACCAATCTTGAGCATATATAAAGGCTTGTACGAGCTTAAGTAGTTAAAGAACTCCTGCATGCATTAAATACATGACTACTGGTATTGAAAGCAGATTCAAAAGAGACTATGGATAATGGAATAGTTAATACATCATAAGCTGTCTTGGAAAGGATAAAAAACCTATGACTATTTTCTATCAAATAAGAATATCAAACTTCTCTCCCTTATCAAAGGTCTCATTTAGATATTTATCTAATTCAATTTTTTTCCTAGTTTAAAGCTTATACTTTTAAAACTCGTCTATTAGGTTGAAACTGCTTTCAAGTTCATTGATGGATTCTATAACATAGTTCAATTGGCTACTTTCTCCAACTTGTTCATATTAACATTTTGACATTGGTTTATATTCATTAAACTATTCAATTAATGCTTCACATAATTTCTTCATCATCACTAAAGTTTGGTCATGAGAATACATTTTAATGAAGCAAAATTCCACAAATGAAATGTTCTTCCTAAAATCATGAATAGAAGTAATGTAATGCAATATATTCATTTTCTCCACATTCCCCTAATACTTTTCACATTTATCTTTTATTTAATTTAGCTCAACATTAGGATTTACTTGCTAATCTCGTAAATTAGCATAAACACTATAAATATCATTAAAAAAATTATTAGAAGTGATATAAGAGCACATTGAAACTTTGACTATGAGGTTGTAAAATCTTTTTAAAAAAGTACATAACCTCCTAACACATACCAAATTATTTTGATCTAGCACCTTATCTCCCATTAAGAGCTCACATCTAATAATAAGGATCAACATCATTAGAAGCTTCAAAAGCATTTTTCAAAATTTTGAGCTTGTTCTAACATCAAGTAGAATTCTATCCAATGCTAACATCTAGACACAACAAGATCTTACTTTCAATGTGTTCATTTGCAACATATTCTTTAAACTTGGCTAACCTGGAGAGAGATTGTCTTATATATCTTACTACCTCTCTAACACAAGCAATTAAATCACTCATTTCTTTCAATCCATTATTAACATAAGATTAACTATATGAGCAATGCATCTCAAATGAAGATATTTGTCTACTACAACACTACTTTTTGCATTATTAAATTCCTTCTTTAAGTATAAGATGGCAAGATCAATTATAATAGTAAAATCCTTATCAATCCCCTAATCACACAAACATTTCTCAATTGCCTTACCAATGGCCTTACCTTTGTGATTAGAAACGGGACAAAAATTCAATATCTTCTTATCTAGCTTCCCATCATTACCTACACAATAAGCTGTAAGACACATATAATTCATTATTTGCAATGATTTTAATGTGTCGGTGGTAAGAGAGCTCTTACAGTAGATGATTTTAAGAGTTGCCTTAACTTTTTCATTTATATAAAGTTAATAAAAATCCCTAGCAATAGTTCATCTTGAAGGTAAACAAAACCTAGGATATGCAAGTGCCATTTAATGTATAAATCCCTTTCTTTTCTCAAATTTAAAAGGCAACATATTTATAATAATCATCTTAGCTGCACTTTTCCTATTCTTAATCAAATTTTTAAGTGCCTAAGTACCCATCTCTGATTGCAAAACTAATTCTATTTGGGTAGGGTGACCTTTATAAAAAGAAAATTTGACATAAAAAGTTATGTGATTTTTTTATGCATTTAACCCATTTTGCTTAAGATGAGCACATAATGCTCTATTACAATAATTACATTTAACTTTGATATCACTTTCCTTATCCATAGATGTGGTGAAGTGGTCCCATACCTCCGACATTGAGTTAGGTTGTTTTCTTTTCACTTTAGAGTTGGTAGATTTAGGTTTTTCTCCACTCTGTTTGTCTACTTAAGGGAGATTAGTTGCTTATGCATCATCAACTATAGAACTGGAACCACTTATTTAAATTTCATTTAACATCTTTAAAAAAATAGATTATTAATTAGTAATTGCCAAAAAACAACATGCTTATAGGATAACATAAAGTAATACAAGCATTAATATCAACATTGATAGAATGTTCACATGTGATTCTTCACCATGAAAATAAAAGACAATATAGAAAAAAGGTATAATAAAACTCATGAATAGGTCCATTTAAGTTTCCCTTATCTTCTTTTCATATTTAGCATATTATTATTATTCTTTTACATATATTTGTCATCATAATCATACAAATATTATGGCCACTTAATAATCCACTATAAAGGCCAATCATGTCAACCAAAAAGCTTTCAACTCACCTTGGTCTTCATTATTCCATGAAAACTGACCATCTATGGATGAAAATCATATATAGATATTTCTAAGGCTAGTGGCTTTTCCTGGCATGAGATTAAGGAAACCAAAAGGATAATAACAATTGTTAGCAGCCTCCAATAGCTATATTTGAAATATTATTGGGCATGGATGTGACTTTAAGGTCGGATTCTCTCTTTAAGACTACTTTTATCCAAAATTAAAGGGCAGTAAAATTTTAAATGGTAAAGCACTATAATGAAGTAAAATACGATACCTTCAAATATTTAATAAGTATGAAATATGGATGAAAATGTTTTTTTTTTAATTTTTTAAATATTTAAAATTTTTAAAAATTAAATTCTAAAAGTTCAATACTAACAGATAAGGAAATGATCTAAATCTAATAATAAACTAAAATCATTTAATAATTAGATTATTATTAAATCAGACTAACAGATAAGGAAGTGGTGATTATGGTGTAAAAGTGCAAATGGTACAAAAACAAAGCCATAATTTTTTTTAGAAAAACGAAGAAAGGTAACACTCTAAACAAAGTCAAAATATGACATGTTTTCGTTAGTTCTTACTTAGGGTATTTATCTAAATATTCAAACAAACTTTTGTATCGACACTTAAATATGAATGTCTCAAATCTATATACAACTATGTCAAAATTTATACATATTTAATAACCTGAATATGATTATAACACGAAAAAATAATCAAAATATAACATATGGTAATTACTTCAAAAAGCTTGAAAAAAATCTTACAATTACTTTTCATGTGATTATTAGAATGGTATCAATTAGACATTGCACACAAACACGAAAAAATAATTAAAACACAATAAAACACAAAAAAATTACAGTAACACAACACAAATAAATGAATATGTCAAAGTATATAAAAAACATGTTGAAATTTGTATCTACATAATACCTTTAATATAATCATAATATGAAAAATAACTTAATTACAACACGTGATTATTACCAAAAAATTTAAAAAAATTGCCACTAGGTGAGCAATATAGCACACTATTGGCCTTTGCTTCTTTAATAAATTTATACTCTTTTACTAGGATTAAGCCCTAATTTTGCTAAGCAATCACTCTTTCTTTTTTAACTTTTGATCAATTAATAGTAAGAGTGAATTTTAAATTAATTTGTATTGAAATATAATTATTTATTCACATTTTGTATTTTTAAATTGTAATAATATTAATATTATTATATGAAAATTGTTTATTTTGTTAAATAATTTTTCTTAAGCAATTTGGGTATAGATTCTTAACCTACATGCAAGTCAAAATGCGAACCAATACTTTCAAATAGACCATTTAAAAATAAAATGAAATGAAATTAATAAAATAAGTTTAAATTTTATACCTTTTTCTTGAGTTTGGATCCTAAATTGACTCGTGAGTCAACGTACAGACCAACACCTTGAAATTCATTATTTAAAATTAAAATAAAAATAATTAATAAAATAAATTTATTATTTTAATTTTTCTTGAGTAAATCTTAAATTGATAAGTGAGTCAAAGTACAGACAAACTCCTTAAAATACATAATTTAACAATAAAATAAAATTCTATTTTTAAATTTTTAGAACTTATTTATGATGAAACTTAATCTAACAGTGGGAATTGGTTATTGGTTTATTTTTACAATTGAAAAATTATAATCATGATTTAAGTTTATGTTAAATTCTTTTGTTTGTCTCATTGTTTTAAGATGTGCTTTCCAATATTAGAGTGCTTGATCTCTTGTATTGATTTGCATTTGTTCATTTGAAAATTGTTTATTTTGATATGAATTGCAATTATGTCTAAAAGCATATAATTTTTTTAATTCTCTTTTAAAACGAAATCCTAGACAATACTAAAGTAAGGAAATAATTTAGGTTATTTTTGGATCATTTGAGCCTTTTTAATTAATAACCTTAGTCTACCCTATTTGAGCCTTACTGATATATATTTTTTTCTTTTGATTGCCACATTTTAGACTAGCTGAATAAGAAAAACTATGATCAACCCTCACTATATAGGCACATACATGAAATTATTCCAGCAAATATTTCTTAGCCATGTTTACATAGGGTTGTATTGGTGATATTCAAAAAATTGAAAGAAAAAAAGAAAAAAGTGAAAAAAATGTTATTTATGTAAGTAAAGTGGCATGAAATAGATAGTATCATGAAAAAGAAGGCGTATGGATTTTTTTTAATGGCTCTTTGAAAGGTCTTGAACAATGAAAAGTGTTCGTAGGTGAAGAAAACAGAAATATATAATTTATCCTACCTTTGCCTTTGTCTTTCATTACAAGCTTAACAAAGTCTTACATGATATTTAATGTAGCATTAGTCTACATTAATGAAAAGGGAGATAAAAATCAAACATTTAAGAATGTAGGATTAATTCATAGTTTGCATTAGCATAACTTTATTCAGATTACATGCAATAATTTGTAAGAGATCATAAACAAACACTAGAAATATATTTGAAACATGAGGTTTATGATTGAATTAAAGCATGAGTTTGGATTATGAGGAAATTTTAGGGAACCATTATTTGAACATCTTCATCTTAAGCTTTATGACATTTCTTTTGGTTTTCGTCACTTTGTTTTATTTTGCTCAAGAACTGGCAAAATTTTAAATTTGGTGGTATGATAACTCTATAAAATAGAGTTATTTGGTCTTAATTATGTGCATTTACATAGCAAGGTCTTAAATGCTTTAGTTATATTTAATTAATATTTGGTTTATTTCATATTACTTTTATTTATTTAATTTACAATTAAATTATATAGTATTTAAGTAGTTTTCATATTTTTGTAGGCCTAATGAGTGAAGAAGTTTTTGGGGTGCAATAAATTAATAAAGAAGCAAGTAGGACCCAACTAGATAACTTTCTAAACAAAATTGCTGAAGTTAATTGTATGCTAAATTCTTTTTTCTAGGGTTTTTGATTATTTATTAGGACATTTTAGGATTAGAGATATAAAGAATATATAACTTTTGTTTTCCCTAGTTTCGAAAGATGAGAGTGGTCATTAAGACTTTGTAATTAGAAAAGAACAAATTTGAAAAGTTCAAAGACGAAGACCTAACAACACTTAGTTTTTTTCTTTAATCATTTTTATCTTTATTGTAATGTTTATGATGGTAAAACTTAAGTGTTTTATGTTTTATTTAGTTAGCATGGACTAATTTATTTTTCTAGGGTTGCAATGAAACTTAACATATAGTTTGAATTAGTTAAATCTCTTTTCTTAATTTAATAACATTTGAGTTGTTTTTTCAACCTAATGCCTCTAATTGAGTTGCCAATTAGATGGATTTAGTTACCTTAATAAACTTAGAAAAGAGAATTTTTTTCTTTTTATTTAGACTTAGATTGAATAACATATGTTTTATATTCATTTATTATGATGAAATAATTTGCATGTTAGATAGAAATATACAAGCATATTATATGTAACCAAATTAGAGCCCATACTTAATATTTTCTTTTTAATTAAATTTACACAGAAATATAGTATATTGGTTGAGACAGATATTTTTATAAGACCATTGGAAGATATTTATAAATAAATTAGATCTCTAAGTTAACAACTTATTGTCAAGTTAAAAGGGTAAAACAAATTCAAATAAAGTGTTGAAGGAAGTAATCCAAGGATTTTCTCATTGATTAATTAAACCCTAGTTTTTTTTTTGCTTTACTGTTTACTTAATTTTAATAATATTTTAAACATCTGTAACGATAAAGTTAAATTGTTTTAATTTTAGTAATTAATGAATTTAGTTTAATTTTTTTGGAAATAGTACTCTACTTCATCATTATGTGACTTGTTAGCTATAAGTAAACTTATATGGTAATCTGATAATAGAAAATTAGCAAATAAAGAATCACGTAGAGATTATCACAATAAAGGAAAAAGTTGATAAGAATATTATAGCCAAAGTTAACATAAAAAATCTGTTTCACACGGCCCAAAAAACATGTGAATGCTTACCTACTTCAATTACATCTTGTTTAATGCTTTAAGAACCTATATTCTGTATGCTATCATGAAAAGAGGAATTATAAAGTGCCCTTTACTAATGCATAGTGATAAATCTAGAGAAACCTTCACAAACTACATCGGGGAAGTCAAATACCAAGACTAGTTAGCAAACATAATAGTTGTTAAGAATGTTAATGGCAAATAGTAAATGGTAGATGTGTGTTGATTTCACCAATCTCAATAAAGTATGTCCTATAGTTAGTTTCTTTTTACCCTTCTTTAGCATATTGGTGGATATGTCTTCAAGACATAAATTCCTTAATTTCAAGGATGTCTTTCTTATCAATAACCAAATAAAAGGGATCTTAAGATTAAGAAAACATAGAGTTCATTGTGGAAGATTGTATCTTTTGTTATCGAGTCATGCCTTACGAGATCATAAATGCTAGAACTACATGCTAATGTTGATGATATTTAAGGACCATATACATTTGATGTATAAGAGTGCATGTTGATGATATCTAGGTTTATAATCTATTTAAGGTTAAGATGAGTGTTGAATATAAGCCATGTGATAATGTTGCATTGATGAGTCTGAAGACAACACCAATACTACTAACGTTTAAAGGAATGCTTATTCTTGAAGAAATTAAACAAAGGCTTTCATCTATTCATCTAACAAATGATGAAGTATTATGTAACCATGATTGCCCCTTCATTTGAGAATGGGCCAAATTGTAGCTTTCGATCATATAGGCGAAGAAAGGTGTAATGGTAAATAGAATCCACTCATCTACAAACAAGTAGAAGAAACCTTGTACCACTTTCGATCACCTAACTTATGCACACCATGTTAATGTGTGGGAATATGAATTAAGTAGCAATCACTAGAGAAGTTCAAACCACAAGTCTTCAACATAGATTTAATCTATTGTTTTCTAATTCTACATTAATAAGTATACTTGACCCACTCCTACACTAAAGTTTTACTAACCTCTTAAAAAGCAAAGATAAATAACCTTAAGCTCACTAACATTTCTAAGCGTAGTTGCAGCCTTAAGATTCCTAATCGTATCTCTATCATTATTAGCACCATTACGATTGCTGGACCATTTCGACCTAACAAAACTATTGTTTGATGATTATGACTCTATTGCAAAAACAATCAACAAAGCCTCAATCTTTTTTGATTAAGTTCTCTTACTATTTTACGAATTTATTTTAGGGGCTTTAGCCATAACACATCTAGAAAAATTTTTTCTTTGCTTGGCCATACTCTTAAATCCTATGCAACACCCAAATACATAATACAAAAAAAAGTATAAACACAAACACTTACACCAAAATGGTGAAAACTTAAACACAAAAAACAAATGATCATAGTAAGCACAAAGAGACAATAACAAGATATCTTCCAGGCAATGCAAAAGATCAAAAAGATTAACAAAAAAAAAAAAAAACTAGAGAACAAATGTGCCAAAGATAAATAAAAATAAAGAGAATTAATCTAGCCAAAGTAAGGTTTATATAATACTAGAGTTAATTAAAACAATTTTTAAAGAGTTAATTGAAAGAGAGAAATGAAAAAACCATTAAAAAATCTTACATCACCACATGTATGAAATGATTAAATGTGATTAAACACATGTAATCTTTCCATAATACAGTGCGATTGTAAAAATATATGTCGTACTTCCCAAGAATTAATAACATCTAACACAGACTCATTATGAGATTAACTTAGGCGACACGTATGACAACATGTGAATAAATTCAGGATTCAAAATTCAAATAAACATAGGCATATTGTGCTACTCTACAACACATAAGGATGATAAGAAACAATTCTATAGTAAAACTTCAAGAATGAATAAACAAATTCACCAAAAAGTCTAAAGGTGAGCACATAAGTTTCCCACAAAAAGCCTAAGAAAAAGTAGATGGATTCTTCAGAAAAAACCTAAGGATGACTAAAAATATTCTCCAAAAAGCTTAGAGCGAGTAAATACGCTTGTCAATAAAAGCTTAAGCAACCAAACAAAATGATGATTTCTTTAGAAAAAACCTAAAGATAATGAATTCTCTAGAAAAAAGTGGCTAAAGATGACCAAAAATATTCTCTAGAAATCCAAGGGCAAGCATGTTAATTCTTTAGAAAAAAGCTTAAAGGCAAGCATACAAATTCTTAAGAAAAAGCTTAAGGGTAAAAAAGATCTCCAGAAAAGCCTTTGAATGATTAGATGATTCTTCAGAAAAAGACCAAAGGCTAGCAAAAATTCTTCAAAAAAAAAAGGACTAAGGACAACAAAAAAGTTCCTTAAAAATCTTGTGAGCAAGTATACAGATTCTCTTGAAAAACCTATAAGCAAACATAAATTTTTTCACTATCGAAAGCCAAGAATATAGTGGTGCAATTTCTTCAAAAACCGTAAGAAATCATACCAAACTAAAAGTGGCTAACTAACTTGTCTCCAAATAATTGGTCAACTAAATATTGAAGACCCACAAGCCGCTACTAATCACCACAAGTCAACTACAATAAAGTCTACTAGTCTTTGGGATTTAAATCTAAAGTTGGTTACTTTATAACCTTTCTTAGGTTGAAGGTAATTGTTATACGAAATTTCATTAAAGGCTTAAGGCCTAATATAAAGCTATGCCTATGAGGCTATTATTAGAAGTTATTAGATATTTGAGGAGATATTAACACATATCCAAGTTAGGCTGGATCTATTAACCAGTCAAAGATAGATAGTTACAATAGTTAGCAAGCATAGTTGCTACATGCACCCAACACTCTAAGGTACAAAATGCATAAGGTAAGGCTCAAAACCCAATAATCGTCATATATGTGTGTTTTCTCTTTGTTGTTTCTTGTTTAAGTACTTATTAACTTAGATATTGAAATTGTCTCAAAATTTAAACTTTAACATCCTTTTCATTGTTTGTTCCTTTTAAAGATTTCTTTCATGTGAACACTAGAATGGTGAATCAGAGAATTCGAGAGGCCACTTTTTTTAAAAAAATAAATAATAAAAAATAATTTAGTTTAAATAATATATTATATAATATTATATTGATAAAAATATTTATTGTTAGAAATTAAAAATTTTAAAAAAATTTTAGAAATAATGAAAAGATGATTATATATTTTTACCATTTAAGCAACATAATATTTTTTAATTCAATAATATAAAAAGTAAAAAATTAATGTGATCTTCTTTTCAAAAAAGAAAAAAGAACCAATCATTATATAACAAGTGGCATAAAAATTGAGATTTGTTGGAGTGGTGCTAATTAGAGCTGACAATTTTGAATATAACACGGGTAAGATACAACAAGAAATGAAAAATAATATGAACATAGTTTAAATATATGACTGTATCAAAATTTATATAAAATAAATTATTAACATAGAAAAAATTTATATAAATATACAATACCTTAAATATGATTATAATATAAAAAATAATATAAATACAATATGAATACATAGCACTCTCTTCCTTTTTTTTTTTTTCCCTTTTCTTCTTCTTTCCTTTCTTTTTTTTCTCTCTTTATTTTCTTCTCTTCTTTATCTTTTCATATTCTTATCTTTTTATTTTCACAAAAAATGTTACGGATATTAATTGAAATATATGGCAATCATATATAAACTGATAGCCCTTCAATTGAAAAACCAATTGAAAGGCCTATGTTAATGATGTTATTGATGTTAATTATTTTCCATAAAAAAAAATATTGGATTGTGTACCATTACGCTGTGAGTGGACCACAATTTGTCTACTTTTGACTGGTTAATTAAAATAGAATTTGTTGCAATTTGCATATAAATTCAGTCAAATTTTGAGCAGTGATGATATTTTCGGAGCGAATTGATTTGGAGGACACCAAATAAATGTTAACCACATATAACGATACAATGGATAATATCTCCCGTCTATTGCTCTTTGCTGTAGTGGTCTTTTAACTTTGAGATATTAAAACAAAATTTGAAGACTCAGTTATATTATAGTATGTTGACCTGTATCTCAACTCTCAAAATAAAAAGGAAGAATATTTTGGGAAGGAATTCTTTTGTGCACGAATTTCCTTTTCCTCTTTCTCTATCCCCAATTAAGAATTTAAAATTCATATATATAATCATTACTCTTTTTAAATGTAATAGTATTTTTTGTAAATTAAATTTAGAAGTGTTTAAAAATCGGATTAAATTTAAATAATAAAAAAATTATTTACCCATTCAAACTTTTTTATAAATATAATAAAGTACTAAAAAATATTTTTGTTAATATTTATATATAGATTTTATAATTAAATTTAATTAAAAATTATAAGTTTTCATAATTTATTCACATAAAGTAGAATTTTTAAATGACACCTAAAATAAATTTCATGCCCATTGAGATTGAGATTTCTTTTAGAATTATGTTTGAAAAACAAAATTCCTTTTTAAATTGTTCTAATTGTAGGTTGGACGGACCATCCATGGATAGGGCAAAGTAAATAATTTCATATTAGGGTCGAATAAAAAGAAGTTAAATTATAAGTTTTTAAGAGAACAAACTAAATCTTTGCAACTTTTTTTAAACTAAAAACAAGAAACTTTGCACAGAAAGAGAGTCAAAGCCCTTGCCACTATGCATGGATGATTTTTTTTTTTTATGACCATAGAAGTTATAATGTTTTTAATAACTAGATATGACAATTAATTCAAGTTTGATCTGAGAGTTTATTCCGTTTTAAGATACTAAAATTCTCTTATTAAATCCATTTCCTCTCAATCTTTTTCATATTTGCAAAACAAATTGCAAAAGGAATTAAAGAAAATGTATGTCGTTATGCTTTGAGTTCTTTTTTTTTAAGTATATATATAATATATATACCTTATTCTATATTTAAGTCCATGATACTCTTTTTCTTTTCCTATTGTTACCAATAAATAAATACATGGATCTTCCATTCACACATGGGTGCACACACACAAGTGGTGGTGACAGACGATGCGCGTAGTATAAATAAACGTCCACCCTTCAACCATTCATAACCCATCTCCCTTCTCGTCTCCACTTCATATCTAATTTATCTCTAGTAGTTGCTTTCTCTTTCTGCATTTGATTGTACGTTAGACCTAGCCCTGATACTGCAATTTGCGTCTGAGAATCATGAGATCATCAAGGCGTTCTCCCCGCCGGAGACGGAAGGTTTTGCTCATGATGAGAGGAAGGAAGATCCGAAGGCAGAGTCTCTCTTTAGCTGATGACATCACTGCTGCTACGCCTGTAAGAACATCCGTAGAAAGGAAGCTTCAGCAGCTCCAAATGATGCTTCCGGCTAGCTGTCCTGAGATTAACATGGAAACCCTCTTTCAAAGGACCGCTGACTATATCTTTCTTCTTGAAGCCAAAGTGAGTTTGCTCCGGAATTTATCTACTTTCTATGGAGTCTAAGAGCAGCCAAATATTGGGTTTCGCAAATCAATGTTTTTAGTTGTTGTATCGTAAGAATCTATTAATGTTTTTTGCTTCTATTCTTAGTAAAAAAATAAAGCTTCCAAATAAGCATCGTGACTGAGTAAATTCATTTGTGCTTTATAGATATTGGATTCGAAAAATTACTTAATACAAAATTTTTTTTTTTTTTAAAAAAGAAAAGTGTAAAAAGAAAATATACGTATCCTTGGAGATGCCAAATTCGCCATATCAGTGTGATTTGGCATCTGTTTCCATTCTTGTGTTGTTAGAGTTGAAGAAAGCTAATTAATCTACGGATATTGGAGGCATTAGATTCTCTGGCTGCACGGACAAACTGGAATTCAAAGCACACACACACACACATGGATATGCACCCAAAGTCAAGCTTCTTACAACCCTAGAGTCTAACTTTGGCAAATAAAATTGTTATTTTGTGGCCCTAGCATTGATTAACGTACGACTCTGAAATTTAATTTCCTCTGTTCATGTAATTAATTTTTAAATCGTGACTTTCTTTATACTAAAAAATATAAGTTACTATCAACTCTATGAATACAATTTATGCTCTTTTCAGTTGTTGGCTTAACTTCTAAAATGAAAATTAACTCTTTATTGTCTATGTTTTTAGCCTTGATCATCTCACTTACACGTTTAGATTTGAATTCAATTTTTTTTTTTGTTTTAATAAAGAAAATATCATTACATGACTAATTATAAACAAATATAAATCATATATATGTGTGCACATGCATATGATTACCTAATCCATCAATCCAATCAATGATTGATTATAATTATCCAATCAATGATTTATTAGTTAAAAGTTATTTAATTGTT
>JBBYHL010000021.1:6871221-6882389 GCA_038381835.1 Adansonia madagascariensis
TTTGGATTATCAAACTTAAATGTCATGCTCAATTGAGTTGACTTTTTACTATTATCTCCCATGGTGTTGCTCTGATACAATAAAGAAGAATAGTTTAAGAGAAATATTTAGTGAAAATACTTTATATACTTTCATTTACCAATAAGTTACAACTTTGTACAATAGAATGCTACAATTTAGGCCTAACATAATGCCTATAAGCTAGCTAATGTTGTAAGAATAGTAACTAAATAATACTAATGATTCAATCAAAATATAATATTCACAAAGTCAATACACAATATTCAGTTTCTTATTTTGCATGATTGTCATTTTCTTCAACAAAAAAATTACACAAAAGATTATTTTAATGAAAAACGAAAATTTTGAAGAACGAATTGTTTGATCAAGTTAAGGTTTGAAATTTTTAACTTTAAGACGTTTATCACCTACCCAAACATGCTCAACAGATTCTGCAATATGTTTCTTAGGCCTCTTCAATCTCATTACTGGTTGACAGTACTTTCAAGCAGTAAAATGGTTAACCAAAATATGCAATAGATTTTTCTCTATAGAAATAGTACACTGACATAAGAATTTGATTTCAAAATGGATGAAAAAAGTCTAATTTTTTTTTTCTTGTTCTTAATTAGCCTTAAACTTAACACAAAACTAACAAACATTTTTAAAACTAAAATTAATAACAAAACTATTACAAGAATATTTACATCAGATAATGGTTCGAGCTGGGCTCCAAAAAAATAAAGCCTACCTAACCTCTAACCCAAGCCCAATCCCAAACCCAACCTAGGTCTAGTGGGGGCACGCATGATGTGGTTTAACCTCATGTAGATTTCAACCCTCAAGTCAAAAGCTTGGGTGCCTCTTGGGGCCCAACCTTATCTAGGAACTAAGCTTATATATACCACCAATTTAAGCTTTAAGTACCCAATGTGAGATTATATATACCACCTAACACCAACCAATTTCTTCCTCTTTAAGTGGATATTAGGTGAATAATTTCTCATTTACCTCAGATATCAATTGTATAAATTAAACTTATACCATGTATCTTGATATGACAACCTACAACTAACTTTGTATGCATATACGTATTTTATATTTATACACTATTATAGTTTCATTGATATTTAACAATATATACACATATTTTCTTTATGGAGGCACTCGATAATGGTTATATATTATCCATCAATCCATCTATTTATCATCCTTTAGTTTTTTACTTTTACTCTTTTAAAACTTTATTTTGAAGTTTTTAATTTATCCTTAACTTTCTACCTCTATTCGATTAACTAATATGGTGTAGCTATTATGCATCTAAATCTTATTGAATCGTATTTTTCAAAATTTATCAATAGCATACATGCGGTTGACTAATATTTAATTGGCCTTTTAAAGCTTGATTTGTTTATTGATATTACTTGTGCTTACTATTGATGTAAAGGCGCAGGCTCCCATCAATTCTTAATTTCTCTTGAAATGGAACCAGCTTCAAAATTGGAGATCGCTTGTTTAACTCTTAATGGCCCGCATTCCGATCAATTTCCTTCGCAAGTTGGCCTATAGCACCCTTAATGTGGGGGATATTGGTGCCTAATAAAAATTTTATCCACTAATTGATGCACCTGACATTAATCACTCGATATACAGCGATATAAAATTGAGCTTATCTTGAACCGAAAAGAATATTGGGTTGTCTAGGCAGTATTTTTCATTTTATTGGATCTTGAGTTTAGGGCTACTTAATTTCATGGATCTTACAAAATCCTGACCATTCGGTTTCGGGGGTGGCATTAAACTCTACCGGCAAAGTGACAGTGCCATAGGGTTACTAAAATTGAGCGTCTTTTGTCTCTGTTATTTATCTTTGTTTTGTAGACCAAATATACATATATCTCATCGAACTTAGCCTTGACTTTGTTGAAAATATCCTAATCAAACTTGGCTTTAAGGGACAGAAGAGAAGGTTTATTGTTCTAAACCCTAAAGTCCATATCAAGGAAAACCGTAAAAGATGTATCATCCCACACTTGTCTGTTCTACTTCAACATATTTCTCTCCGAAAGCGGCGCAGATGGTGGTTGGCATTTTTCTTTGGTTAGAGAAACTCTTGGTTTTCCAAAAAAAAAAAGAACTTTCCACTCTAAATTGAATTTATTTATCGAGTATTTCACTTGCCGTGCAAGATTAGAAAACATGATTGTTGTTGGCTTTCATAAAATTTCACAACCAAATACAGAATAGTATGATCTTTTGATACAAAAACGGTCATTGTCCGAAAATAAAAATTTTAAATATTAAAATTTAAATTTCAGATGTACAAGATAACACGTGAGCCTTGATAATCTTAAGTAAGCTCCCACATCAATCACTATGCATTCTACCAATTTCTTGGAGTCTAAATCACGTGCTGTTTGAAAGTTTAAACCTCAATTGTTAATAGTACTTGAATATTTACGAGTCTGATCATTATAACTGACATTCATAATATGCTACCTATAACCAAGTTGAAGTCAGAATCAAGCCCCATATTTAGAAAAAGAAAGAAAAAGGAAAAAAAAGACACACACAAGAGTGGCAAACAAGTGAGGGATACTGTTATGCCTTTGTTATTATGCAAAATCAAAGGGCAAATCAGAGATTGGATGCTCCAATCAATATAAGAGAAAATTAACTCGACGATTATGCTAATACTCTACAAACACGCCTGCTTAAGAAACAGGGAAATAGGGAAGAGATAATCTACCCTATTTAGATTTTTTATTTTTAAAATTATTAGTGTTTAAGTAGTGACGGATCTTTTAGAAGGTTCAATTAATATTATATTTTATATTAGACATGTTCTATCTTGTATGTGTATGTATATATATACATGCACAAATAATGTATTAACAAAAAAATAATTAATGTTCTAAAATTATAAAATAAAAATATTATATGATAGCATTAAACTTTTAACGATAGAAAAATTTTCAAATTAATAGTAAAAGACAAGAAAAATTAATAAATATAATTTTTCATAAAGTTCCAAGTTAATTATTAAACAATATATTTTTTATTAACAAGAAAAATATTTATAATTTTAAAAGAATGAAATTGAAATTTTATAATTACAAATTGTGAAAAATTATATGAAGAGGAGAAATTGTAATACGGTAGAAAGAAAGAAAAAAGCACGTATTTGGTATTTGGTTGAACATTTGAAGTTTAATTTGTTAAAAGTGAAAAAGTTAATTTGATTTTTGTTTAGTTCACGTGATCGTAATTTAAAATTAATAATATGTCTCTTGATTTTAAAGATTTATAAGTAATAATTGATGGGTGCAAAAAAATGGTAATATAATTTTAATTCTTTTTAAATTATAATAATATATAAGACAAAAAAATGAAAATTAATAATTTTAATTTAAAGTAATCAATTTAAAATTATTTAATATTAATATATATAGATACTCAAAAGTTTTTAAAAAATTTTGGGGCTAAGGCCCCTCATGCTCTCACGAGAAATCGCTTTTATCTTTAATATTTATATTTAATATATATTTAAATATAATCTTTCGAGTAAATAAAAATTTATAAATTAAATATATTTATATTAGATATATACACGTATTTATATTTAACATTTCATCAAATTTTGATGCACATAAATGATAATTATTGAAGAAATCCAGCAGCTAGGTCAGTCAACATGATTGATGTGGAAGAGCGTTTTTATCTCGAGACGAATGGTAGAATATTAGCTGGCCAGCATAAACACGAGATTAAGAAAGATAATTGATCAAATGAAGATTGTTCTCCCGGTCTGCCCTCACAATAAAGAAAGCAAAATGATTATCACCTTTGAAAAGAAACATCCAATTGAATGGATTGAAAGAACGTAAACAATCCAAATAAACTAAATTCTATTTTCAACTATAATAGTTGGGCTCATGTTTTTGTCTCAAGACAGCAAATTTGAGAAGACAATATAAAGTTTAACTGTTACAAGGTGAAGTTCAAAAAACAAAAAAGTTAAAGGCTGTAACATGGCTTGAATTAAATTTTACATTTTCCATTAACGGCTTGAATTAATTTTGAATATGTAATTAAGAATTTTAATCTTGTCTTGTTGTAGATTATCCATACCTTCTCTCTGTTAATTTTTTTTCTTAATTTTATTAATCTAATTAGGTTGTGTTTGAAAACTTAAATATTAAAAAAATAATGAATAACTAAATTATACTATATTGCAAAAAAAAAAAAGTCATATACTTCCTAAAAACACATAGTAAAAATTAAAGACTATTTTAAAATTCTAAATCATATGATAAATTTTTAAAACTATGACAAACTTATATATATATATATATATATATATATATATATTAAAATATATATAGTACCCTCCCTTGCAAATTAAGGTAACTAAACATGAGTCATTACACCGTATTAAACTAAAGTGGGACATGACATTCTTCTTTTTCAAAGGCTTAATGTGAACTTGATTAGCAAAAAGTGGCTGAAAATTTTGATGCGAAAGTAAATGCCATTTCGATTAAAAGATTAGAGAATTTGGAAACTCAGTAAAATTAATGTAGACATCAATCAAATCATGGTATTGTTGTTTTTCGGTGCACAGATTCTGAGGAAAATGTTTTGACATATTATCGACCGAAATTTTTATCATTTCAAGCAAATCATCTTCCCCCACTCTTTTCGGTTGCTTACACTTAGTTTGTGAAACACATTACAAATCTTGACCTCATTCGAAGGATGTAAATTTTTAAGATTAGGTTTTGGAGCTAATATATAATACACATATTAACAGCAAATTATCCTTTTTTAACAAGCAGTTAATTCAATGTTCTTTTTTGCAGTTGTCACAATCCATGTTAAACATGCTTTTGAAGTGAAGATGTTGCACTGGTTTGCAGTTTTGATAGCTTTTACTGAAACATGTACAACACCAACTTTTTTTCCCTTTCTTACGTCTATACCTCAATAATAGAAAGCCATATATCAGTTTTCTTGACCAACACTAACACAAGAAAGAATAACTCAGCTGTTTAAAGAAATACTCCAAATGGTAAGCCTTTCTCATTCGCATGCATTCATCGCTTGCACCGAATTATTCCCTCACATTCCACCCATCTCTCTCTCTCTCTCTCTCTCTCCACTTGCACACAAAAAAAGGATCATACCATCGACTACCTAAATGTTTGTTTCTTTCCAATGTTTCCATTTTTTTACACTCATGTATATGTTTGCTCATTAAATTTCCTATTAATCCTGACAATCAAACCAATCTCTTTATCATTTGTCTCCTATGCTTATGGAACAATTTATAATTAAAAAAAAGTGAAATTGAATGAAATTAAAGAATAGCAAATGTTGAGTAGTTTTTGTGACATTGATTAAGGTAATATTTACGAAAGGAAAGTATAATTAATGTATTACTTTATCTTGAATTAAGTAAAAATTATATATTAAATGTAAAAAAATTAAAATATTAATTAAATATTCTTTAATTATGGATAGGCTTGACAATATTTGACACATTACACGAATATGACATGCATAAGGTAAAAAAAAAATGACGCGATGCAACATGATTTATATTCTTAAAATCTATATAATATGAATTATAAACGTATCAAAACTGATAAAAATATAAAAAATCTTAAATATGATTATGACACGATAAAATATATAATATGGTACAAATATATGAATTGTCAGGTCTAATTATAGACACAAAAAAATTAGTAGAAAATAAAGTATAATTAGTTGGTTGCAAAGTAGTTTAGACTTAAGGCATGACAACTATAATATATATTTATTTTCTTTTTTGTCAAAACAACTATATTATATAAAAAACTTGAGCTTGGGATTAAAAACTTAAAGCAAGTCAAAACAATGACTTGTCGGAGATTGCAACTAAAGCATTTAATCCTTGATTGACTTATATATATAGTTCATCTGTACATGCAATGCCAGAATTGTTCCAGCTTCCCCCTGCCTTTCATCTAAGCTAGATTAGGCGTTGGGCAACAAAGGAAATAAAGATATTACTAAATAACTAGAAAGCAACCATTGTCTCTTACTTATTGTTCACTTGCTAGCTCTGAAGCACTGACAAGACTTCGCATTACATCAACCTGAGCTCTGAGAGATATGATATAGTCCACACTTTCCCCAATCAGAGAGACTTCATTCATAAATTCTCCTCCAGGGATTAGGCTTTTCAAAACTTGTGTTCTTTTCCTAACCAACCTCTTTGAAGTATAGCTTGCTACAGGTGCACATTTTCTTGGTCTTCGGATTCCGCAAGCCCTTTTTAGGATCTTCTTGGTTCTGATCTTCTTGTTGTACGCCAATGCTCCTTTCGAAACATTCTTTATTATTATCCTGTCAGACTTCGGACACAATATTTGCCCAACTAGATGTTTTTCATGAGTACCATCTTTGGAATAAGCATTGGCAATTACAGCTCGACTCCAACAAGTAGTACCGTTTCTTGCAGAAGCCATGGCCACATCTGCCGAAAACTTTATAGCCTTTTTTCTTTCCAAGAGGTTCATGTTCTTCTTTGAAGAGCTAGACCTTTGGAGACCGATTATCCATTTTTTGAGAAATTCTTGCTTCAGTGGAACAAAAGGACGCATCCTACAGGAAAAAAAAAAATCATTTCCAAAGCGGTATCAAACATCAAGATCTTTTTCATATATACAGACAGAGTTCAATATATACAAAGCTTTGAAACATCACCATCTTCGGAAAATATATAGCCAGCAGCAGCACTTTTCTCAGTTTCTCCTAGTGCTAGTAATATTGAAGTGAAACGGAAAATAAATGCCATAAAAATTAAATTTAAAGTAAAAATAGAGGGTGCAAGAGAAGGAGCTGGGGTTTCAAAGAGTACAACTGCAGTGCAGACATCATATAACAAAGCCCAAGAGAACAAGATTGCTACCATAAAGTACACTGCTTCTGCCCAGTTTAGCTGTTGGATATACATGTGTAAGGTTAAAAGTACTAAATACATACCAATAATAAACTAATTAAAGGAGCAGTACGTACCTTGCTAAAATTTCTTCTTTTATGCAAAGAGAAAGAGTTAAAATTAATCTGGAGAGAAGAATCAGAAACGAAGTCGCAGATAGTGAGGCAGTTCAACAGATCCAGTAAAGTGTCCAAGAAAGAGGTTCAGAAACGTAGAGATATACAGAGAGAGGAATGAGAAAGAGAAGAATGTGAAGAAACGCCATTAATTTGCTCAAAGAAAAGAAGTGGGGGTCTAATAGAGAAAGACACAGCACATGCAAGCACATGGCATGCATGGCCCACCGAACAAACCCTAGGGGATATGCTAAAATATTATTAATACTATATTTGTAAAAACACAAATAATAAATTAAAAGGTTCCCATAATGTAATGCAAACCTAACAAACATACCATCAAAACTTCTAAAATGGACTCATCGTTTCAACGTTGAAGAACACTTTCCCAGCTTACTTGCTAGCTATAGTTTTTCTTTGTGAGGAAGGAGAAAATCAGTTTAAGACCCAAAATTTTATAAAATGACACGTAGACACTTAATTTTTTTAAATTGTTTAACATGACTTAAGCTTTTGGATTATCGAAGAAAATTCATTTTACTTTTGAGTGTACTTTGTATTTTTTTATTTTCCGGCTTGATTTAATTAATCAGACTTCAATTTCTTATCAAGACTTGACTTACTGATCAAGTCTGAATTATTATTTAAATCTATTATTAAATTGTGTTTTTATTAATTAAACTTATTTTTTATTTTGCTTGTTTATTATGTTTAGCATATTAAGAAATTAGGTCCATTACCAAATTGGGCTTATTATTGACTTAGTCTTATTGTCAAATGTGACCTTTTTATTTTGACTTGATTGACTAATTTTGGTCCAAATAAAAACTCTGAAAAAAATTTAAAAAAACAAAAATTTAAAAAAATACATAAATGAAAATAAGAAAATAAAAAAAATAATGATCTATAACATAATGCGAAAATTAAAAACGAAAGTTATTAACAAAAAGGGGAAACGGATTTGAAGGAGGAGCACTCCTCCCCCGTTGATGCCCTTCCCTTGCCTTGGCTAGACGGCCTAGACTGCTTGTAAAGACAAAATGTCAAGCAGAAAAGATTGTTCAACTCCTCTGCCATCGCTTTTGCAAGGTGCTTACTATTGTAAATTTCGTTTCGGACTCAAAAATCAACCTAATCGATATAAATTTAAATTTGATTTGATCATAAAAAGTTAAACAATTTAAATATGTCCATTCGAAACCCAAAATTATCCAAACCTATGACCATTCAGGTCCAAAATAATTCAAATTCGAGATGATGCGACTCAAATAACCAAAAATAACCTAAACTTAAATTAAGTATAATTATATTTTATAAAATACTAATTTAATAAAATAAATAAATATGACAAGATTATTAATTTATTTTAGTTTTATATCTTCAATTTTCTTTTAAAATCATTTTTGTTTATTATTACAATTTTATATATTTTTAATATTATATTTTTTTAATTATACTTAAAAATAAAATTTTTATTATTATAATTAAATTTTAATTTTTATGTTTTTTAGTATATAATATAAATAAAGTTATTTATTTTTTACTTTATTAAAATAATTAAGTAGATCTATAATTATTATTTTAAAACAAAAATAATTTAACAATAATTCAATAAAACTATATGCTATATTATAATCTTAAAATATAATCTAATTTTTTTAAAAATTAATATATTTTATATTACTTATGATAATCTAATAATATGATTTAATACAAATTATATATTTTTATTCTCATGATAAACATATGATTTATAACAAATTATATAATTTTTGTCTCAACATGCCAAATCCTAATATTCAACCATTTGATATTTCATCGATTTCGGCCAGATTAGATTTTCAAAAATAGTTCTAGAATTCCCTATATCTAAGTTTGAAAATAAGATATGCTGCCACCTTTTCGTCACCAAAACACCAAAATCTTGTGTTTTTTTTCCCCTCAATTTAGAACACTACTAGAGGGAAGATAATTTCCAATGGAATATTAGCAACCAAAGTATAACATTGCAAATAATCAAGTTTTTTTGTGGAATTGTTGTATTTTCGACTGAATTTTCATCAAAAAAGGAGTTGAATTTTTTCAATGGAATTTTCTATTGGAAAAACTTAATTTCATTGGAAAAATCTTCGCACGTCACTGTTCATTCACACCACGCACAAACCAAAATCTTTTCTGACTGAATTTTAAATTTGCAATAGAATATTTCGTCAAAAAAATTGAATTAGATAATTAATTAATTTAAAAATATATATTTTTATGCAGTCAGAAATAATATTTTAGATCGAATTTTTTGTCGAAAAAAGTTTAAATTTTCGATGGATAATTCCATCTGAAAAGTATTTTTTGACAAATTTTTTTTGGGAGAAATTTCCCACCCAAAGAATTTTCGACAAAAACTTCCATCAGAAATAGCTCGAAATTTTGTAAACAATAAGCATTTCTGATGGAAAATCCGTTGATAAAAACTTTTATTAACTGATTGTATATCCCAATAGAATTTTTAGTGCCTAAACTTTTTTCCATAAAAATAACAAGAATTCCATAAAAAAAAAAAAACTTGATATAAGTATCGAGCACGCTAACGCCAGGCTCTTTTTTTTTGTGGGTTTTTTTTTATTTCTTCTTTAATTTTTCTTTTTTTTTCCCATTTGTTTAAGGCTTTTAAGGTAATTTTTTTTTATAGTTTCATTATTCTTTTGTTGGTATTTTGCATTTTATATTGTTTTTATATTGTTTTTTGTGTTTTTGTAGGGTTTGGTATATTTGTATGAGTTTGGTTTTTCGATAGAATGTATTTGTTTTAAGATATAGTTAGTATTTTACTATTATAATTAAATTTTAAATATAATTTTAATTATAATTTTGTCGGCACCTGCATATTATTAGTGTGTGTCTGTGTGTATATATATATATATATATATATATTGATAATTCATGGTAAATTTGTAATTGCCGTTAAAATTTTTGATTATCATGTCATAATTTTTAAATTAAGCTTTAATAAATAATGGCTTTATGTTATTTTTTAAAATATTTGTATTGAAAAAGCAAGCAAATTGGAGAAACTCCAAAAAATGCTTAGTTCTTTTATATAATTCCTCAATAATGAGAAATGAAGAAAAGGCAAAGAATAAAAAAAAAAGACTGGACGTTGACAAATTTCATGTCATTGTTCTTAAAAGCTTGTTTAATTGTATGCATATTTTCTTATCTGGACCTCTCTCTAAAACCACCCAAAAGAAATAAACTTTTCTTTTTCTTCTAATCTTCTCTCTAAAATCAAAAATAAAAATTGCGACCTTAAAAAATATTCTCATGTTTGAGAGAGAGGGAAGGAAAGAGTAGCCCAATATATCAAAATCTTCTTTTTTTTCTTCAAAATGATAACGATCTAAGCTCCTTTAATGGTGTTAGAAAAACACCCACTTGGTGGATTTAGCTATATTTTTATTATTGTAATTCTTTTTTGGTTGTTGTCAAGCTTTAATCTTGGCTAATACTCCAGAAATTTTGGGAGTTGTGAATTATCTATGACAGGGAATTATAGTAGCTAAATCCATGGGAGAATATTGAAGGAGATATGATTAGAACATATGGGTCTGAGGTAAAATTTTTTTTTTTTCACTTTATAGTAATTTGACATATAGATTTTTTATGATTTGGTTAGTTGTTTTTTTATTTATTTTTTATTTGTTGTTTTTTGCTGAGTTTTATTATTGTGAAAGAATGATGAGAACATGTGGTTAGGGTGTGAAAGGAGGGGGAAAGAGAAAAGAGGCTGGTGTGAAGAGAGAAAGCAGTTAAAAAAATCACCTTGAATGTAAAATGGATATTTTAAGTATTTTTAATGGTGTTAAATCCATTGCATATATAATGAAAGAACAAGGAGGTAAGTGTCAGTTTTTAAAATATAGAAGCTAAGTGTTACTAACATTAAACCATAAGATTTTTTGTACTTTACCCTTAATATTTTGCAACAACATCAATAAGATATCAAACCTAATAATAGACTCAAGTACTTCTCTGAACTTTTTACTACCATCATGACATTTTCTAGAATC
>JBBYHL010000021.1:6937750-6951825 GCA_038381835.1 Adansonia madagascariensis
AAACAGTTGTTCCAAAATACAGGTACTTGTGCGCAGATTTTGCCCCCAAACAACTTTATGTAGGAGTGATTCTTAAAAGCTATTGAGTTTTCAATATAAAAGATTCTTATTCATTTTCCCAAAAGTTTTTATGTGTTTTTTTTAAAAAAGGAAAGTCATTTTTGAAATAACAAAATAAATAGTTTTCTTGGAAAAAAAAATGAAAAATCCAAATTAAACTTGTTTTCAATCAAGGCCAAAACAATAATACATGACTAATTAGTATTGTTTTTTTTAAAGCTTACATCATACTTTCAATCCCATATTTTATTTTATTTTTTGCAAGTCCAAAAGTTATCTTTTAATGAAACTTAATTATTAAAAGGGTAATTTGTCTTAGCGGTTGAACCCAAGATAAAAAAATCGTTATGGCAAAGAGTGTTATTCCATTATCTAATAACTGCACTAAAACAAATTGGCGATTGCTGAAAACCGAGGAACAAATCAAAGGAAAAAAAAATTGAAGATTTATAAATAAATCATGTAAAGACATCAGACTCAACAATTGGCAACTTTCTACCAAGAATAGATATATAAATTTCCTACATTTGGAAGGATGAGATTTCCTAATCTGTTCCAAACACAACCTTAATAATAATAATAATAATGAAAGAAAAGAAAAAGGAAATACCTGCCTACTGTTCCTCAGCCGTAAAATCAGGCTCTGCTGGTTTCTGAAGCAGCGTAGGTGGTACCCTCTCCGGCACTCTTGCTTTACGAGTACTGTTTCGCCGTAAAGCACGAAGTGCATTGGCAGCAAACCGTGAGGCATAAATGGTGGCTCCCAGACTTGGTGAACTCCCACCGGCATTGGCTAAAGCATCTTGCAATCTATTCTCCTCTTCTCTAAGAGATTCTTCCAATTTCTTTTTGCTGTAGCGGCGCCAAGCAGCTTGTATAAAACAGGCTGCCCAAGTCCTCCACTGCTGTGAATAGAACCTAAAAGTGTGTCGCAGCTGCTTACTATGAAGCCGGCGGAACTGAGAAGCAACAAACTTCAAGTCAACAGCCTTCAGAGCAAAAGCTTCAACTTCTATCAGGGCTCGGACAGTTCTAGTTGAGATAGGGAGGTTCGATGAAGAATGGGGATCTAGTGCCCACGTGAGAAGTTCCTCTCCACAGAAATCTCCTGCCCCCAGATATTCAGAATTAAAGAAGCCGGTTCTTCCACCATTTGTGGTCATGGTCAATAGTTTGCCCCTCATGATGAAGAGCATCTCATCAACCGGGTCTCCCTCCCGAACAATGTAGCTCTCCTCTGTGTAGAGAACAGGCTTGAGACGGTCACACATTGCATCCAATAATTGTTCATCCATTTTTTCAAACATTGGCACCTTAAAAATTGAAGGAAATGAGTAAAAAATTGACTGGCGGATAAAATGCAAGTCAAATATTACCATGTATCAATCTTATCCCCCCAAAAAGGATGCAACCCAGTTAAAACAATGACCAGAACGTCAAGGCACTCACTCTCATGAGCAGAGCCAAGCAAAGATGGCGCTTTATATCCCTCCTTAGGTCCTTGGGGAGATTACGAAGTAAATTCTCTTCATCAACTCCTCTAGTTTCCTGCCACTTGTATTGCTCGTATCGTCTAATCCGCTCCCTCAGATTCTCAGGTAGTAAGCGGTGGGACATCCATTGTTCTGCATCACGTCTTTTCACTCTCATCTCCTCCAACCTTGTAGTTGTGGACTGCAAATATGTCTGTATCACAGCAAATTTGACTCATCATAATCTATAATTGTGGTTCCTTCCGTAAGAGTGAAGTTGAAGCATCCAAACCATTTAACGTTCGGACATAACCAAGCATCCTGAAGTTGTTTAAAATCTCCTTTTGATTTGTTGGAGAAAGCAACAGTAAAGAATCGCATTGGTAGGTAACAGCATGAGTCATGTATTTCAACAGTAAAGAATCGCACTGGTAGGTAACAGCATGAGACCATGAGTCATGTATTTCCCATTTATTGCCCCAAATGCACGTTGTATTTGAGAGAGAGAGAGAGAGAGAAAGAGAAGCAAAATACTTGGACATTATAAAATCTGAAATCAACCAAAAAGCTTCCTCCATTTTAAACAGATTACTTGAGACTCTCAGAAGAAGAGCTAGGGGATTCAGAGGCACAGTCCAGTGAAAGATTTTCAAAAATCAGAATGATAGAAACTAATTCTTTAGAAAAAGCCTTCAGAATACAAAGAATTGCCAACAAAATGTAATGTTCTACTAGAAATGAGAAAACAGTTCCACTGCTATAAAACAAACAGCTCGACACGCAAAGTCAAAGAATACAGATGCTTGGTACGAACCTGCATATTTCCAATGAGAAATGAAAACAGAACCAAGCCCGAGATCGAAATGAAAACTGCAAAGCAGATTTCCCAGACATAGGTACTAGTTTCAAGGTTCTGACCCAGAGAACTGCAAAAAGAAGAAGCAAAAAGATAATTAGAGAATAATATCTGATTTTAGAGGCAATGCGCTAACAATAGAAAGAGAGAGAAAACTAGGAAATAAGAAGTCAATGAATATACGTCAAAATTAGAATAAAGCTCAGTTGGACTGAAGATGGACGTAGACTCAACAAGCCTAAATAAAGAAGGCCATAATTAGGACCACCGCTAGAGCTAATGAAGCGTGCTGCTTTGTCATGTATTAATCTCAATTCATCACCAACTCGAGCACCTAGCACAAATCCTAACATTGTTTCCCACCTAACTCAAGAAAGAGAAAATAAAAGGTGGTGAACATTTTAATAGAAAAAGGATAGATGCTTACACGCTGACTTTTCCCAATGATCATCACATATATTATGTATACGTTCTATGTAGACTGCAAGCATATTTTTGCAACCCATCCCCCTCAAAGCGAGGACTACTGATAAAAACGAGAGACCACTTGCTTTTTGTTATAAGTCCGAGAGGTAGAAACTTATAGAATGTTGATAGAGTCAAATATTTGCTAGCAAAAATATTATTAGATTCATAAATCTTGTCTATCCAATATGAAATTTGGTAAAAAGGTCAAAACAAATAAAGATTATTATAATGAAGGATAATTGGGAGATTAATGATACACATTGCCAAATACTAAGATTAGTGTTAAAGAAATCAAAAGTTGCATGCCAATAAGCATACTAGAGATTGGTTAGAAAAAAACAAGCATACTAGACATAAAAAAGCAAGTAATCTGATATAAAAGATTCAGCCAAAAATAGCTGAAATACAGCCCATCTAGTTATCTTTAACTAGCAATTACCAGTCAACACTCGATGGAAAAAGGAAAATTTATGAAAAGCATCTTATTTAAGCAAACCTTAGGTTTCGCAGGCCCCACCAAAAACAATAAAAAAATTTCTCCAGAAAATCTTCCGACTCAACAACACCAGATTGAAGGGCATCAAGGAATATTCCAAAATTGAAAAGGGTCGTGTTGGGTGTTTGTATAGGGCATGATTGATCAAGCAGCGTACTAAAAGAAGAATCATCATGACAGTAAAATGAATGGGGGGTGCATTCAGTATTATTCCTGCATGTGTCTTTCCAGCATGCGTATTCCCTTTCAATGGAAAACAAGTACCAACAAGCCCCAAAAACCTACAAGAAAAGCTAGTCACTTTACCATTATGGCAGAAGAATGAATTAGGCTTTAAGTCATTATAAGAGAAATATATATTTTAAACTGGAAATATAACAGCTCCAGGCTTATGCATATGCAGTTAACTAGATTTCATATCATTAAAAGGTTTATCTAGTTGAACTGAGATAATAACACCCAGACAACATTTTACCCCATTGATAGTTCAAAAGCACAAATCAGCACGCTTTAGGTCTTGGCTTACAGGGATATATCCTCCAAAGAGGATGTTTTTTTTTTTTAAGTAGAAGAAATCAACTTTAATGCACAAATATATTAGACAAGAGGAAGAAACAAATATATATATATATATATATATCTCTTCCAGAGGAGAGTGCCAATTCAATGCACCAGAGATAAAAGCGGGTTCAGCTTTTTAACGAAGTTTTGCCGCTACTTTGTCGTGAGGATCGCAGGGACAAGGGATGAACATTAAAGAATATGAAAAGTTATAAATAACTTACACCCTGCTTATCATGATTATAATAGCTATTCAATGCCTAATCACTATGCATGTACTTGCTCGGAAGTTATACAGAGTAACCACTCACATTTACCGATTTATGCTAAACTCTTCCACCCATTTCAATCAAATCTTAATCCACAACTGGGTATGGCTTTTCAAATTACCATACTCCAACTTCAAACTCTATTTTTAAACAATATATATCACTTTTTTTGCTTACTCGAAAATTATAGTCATTAAAATAGGATAGACTGACTTTGGAAGACATGTGTACACCACCAAAATCCATATGGTAAGAGATCTACTTTTTTGCTGCTTTAATTTTGAAATCTCGAGAGTCGTGCACACAATAAATTACTCAAGAGCCAAAGCCAAACAGAAAAAATACATCCACAAAAGCAAATATAAGAAAAGGTACATGCTTGTTAAAAATATTTTATTACAAGTTTAGCAAACTTACATGGCTTGCTAGCATGTAAAGAAACAGATTGAATGCAGCTCCAGCCCACGCAGTTTCAGTTAGTATGCCAGAAGTCCTTGTAATTTCCTTATACAGTGGATATATTCGAAAAAATCTTGGCAGATATTGGAAGAGTACAACAAATGTCAATAAGTTCTTTGTATTCAATGACTTCAAACCTCTCATTTGTGGTATGATAATTAAAACCACCACCTGGACAGAGAACAGCAGGTTAAAACCAAGCTAGTAGTATCAAATTAAATGATCACTGATTTATGTCTTAGCAAAACATAGCATATACTAGTAGAGGAGTCAGGACTACATGCATAAGTAGATGGAAACAAAGGAGTTCCTATGACAATGGACTGTGATAAAACAAAAATATTTCCATTAAAGATGCAAAGCAGAGTTAGTTAGAGGAATCAAACTTAAAACTTTGAACAACCTGATAACTAACTCCTGGTACAGCAGATCATAGAATGGTTCAATAACTCAAGATGCAATGGAATCTCTCAAAATATTCACAATTCACAGTGCACAACAAGATTGAAGTTCCTGCTCACCCAATAAATTAACAAGATTCATCCAAGCATTTCATTTAACTTTTAAAGCCTAAATAGAGTATGATCTGACACTCATAAACCACCTAAATACAGGAGGATAAAAAGTTTCATAGGCCTATAAGGTTTTCTCACCTGTGGGAGGGGAAGAACTGCTAGAACATCGATTATAAAGTATGATTGCAGATACCTCTTTGCTATTGCCCACAAATCTTCAACTAAAACACCTCTTCCAAATACACGAGAAGAGGGTGCAATGAATCCAGTCCGAAACTGAAAAATAATATGGATTATATAAAAGATATCTGTGAATGAACGCAGCACACTGGCTGTGGTCTCCATCTTTTCATCCAAAACGAGGCACTTCTTATCATCATTAATTACCAGGACATAAAAGAACAAAGGATCAATTGAGACAGCTAAGATACATGATAAGAAAAATATCTTGTTCCACCTTTGGAGGAATGACCCTTGTGGATCAAGAACTTTCTTACTAGAATGAACGCTACGGTTAAAGGAACAAGATTTTAATGATTTTCTAATCCCTTTAAACCTTTCAGAACCAGATTCAATCCTTCTTTGAAACTTTTCTGAAAATGAATTTATTGCGAATCTAATTTTCCCCGAATTTATATCAAAATAATGTCCTTCAGAGCTCTGCTCAGGATTCCAGCCCTGGAACCTAGAAGACAGAATTTAATTGAAGAAATCAGTTTATCATTTCATGTACCAAATATACACAAACACACACACACACACACACACACATATATGTATAAAGAATTGAAAGTTAGTAAGAGAAAATCAAATCACACAATATATAACATTTTCTGGCAGAGTATATAATGGCTGTCGTGTGAGAAATGAGGCATCAATAGTTATGGGAGTAGTAGAAGTAGATGAAGGGTAAGCTCACACAATAGAAGTGGCAGTGTTAATATATTTGAGATATTTGAAAACATAGGGAGTTGATGGCAATGTCGATGACAGTAACTACAGCCAACGTGTATTAGTAATAGCGCCATCAAGTAATGGAAGGGTTCGACAACAACTTAAGTTGCAAAATTGCATATCTAGTGTTATCTTAATGGTTTTCAGAATAAAAAAGGTACATCTAAGACCTATAATCAAGCACAGCATCTGCTAAAAAAACAATCATCCTTCCTGGTAACAAAATCAAAGGACGAAATTTATGAATGTATTGACCTCACAAGCTTCCCCGGTGGATAATTCATAACTATAGCTCTCCGAATGATCCCACCTGGCCAACTCTAAAAGAAGAAGAATCAGCTTAGAAACACAAACAAATTTAGGGAACTTCACGTACAGCAGAAATCTTATAGCCGGACGGCCCGGTCCCTAAAGAGGGGAGAAATTAAATGAAACATCAAGTTAGAACATTCCAATCTGAATTGCTGGCCAGGCACAGTTAAAAACAAGCACAGAGGCATAACAATATACTATTGCACAAACATTAAAGATATCAAAACCACGGACACTGAAGACAACTGGAAAACAGACATCACATTAGTTACATCGAATCACTTAAAAAGCTATAAATAAAAAAAGAAAAAGGAAATTAATCAACTACTCGTATGAACAATAATAGAACATAAACCTCGATCAGATCGTTGAACAATCATAATAATTAGAGGCAAAAAATAAAAAAAAAAAAGAAAGTCAAATATCGCGTGTTTCATAAAGTTGCAGCCATAGCCAGTAACTCAACTTGACCAAACACCAAAAATATCTGAAAAAAATGATACCGTACTCGACACTAATATCTAAATAAAATTGGGAAGAAGATATAATTACATGATTATTAAAGTCAAATTAAAAAAAGAAACAAAAATATAAATAAATACGGAATATAAAAAGGCAAGCAACCTTCTGAGTTGCAGTTATCAAAGCATTATTTAATTCTGTTTGCGAAAAATAAAGAGCCCTAAATTGTCGGGAAATTTTAAATCAGAAACATTCCATTATTAAATTGAAGATTAAACTATAAATCAAGTAAAACTTATGACTATTAATCCACGAAAATTACAAAAAGAAAAAAAGGAGAGAAGGAAGAAAGAAACATACAAAGAAGAAAATCTCGGAGGACTAAACAAACAGGATGGAAATGAATTATTGTTATTGAAATTAAAAGTTTCTTCTTCAAAGTGGAAAAGGGAGGGAAGGGGAAGAAATTTCCTCGAAATGTCAAGGTAGGGTCTCAAATTTTTCATTTTAAAAAAAAAAAAAACCTGCAAGATATGAGACTTAATACAAGGGGAGTTTCGAACTTTCGATGCTAGAAATTCTTGTGACTTGGGGTCCCACTGGGAAAAGCATTCTAGCGGAAAGTTCTTTCACTTCGTCTCTCCGGCTTTTGACTCTACTGTTCAAGTCTGCGGTTAACTAATAATTTGTACCTCTGCTGCACTCGAATACAGTCAAAGTGTTCACGTAGAAGGTTTTTAATTTTTATTATATGTTGGTAAAATAGTGATGTGCCGAGATCTGATTGGATAGTGAATAAATTAAAAAAAAAAAAGTTGCCGGATCAAATTATTTATGCGTTGAGGCGCCAACAAACAGCTCATCCGTCCATGCAGACTATGTTTTAACCGAAGTCAAAGTGCGCGGCACAGATGGGATTCCCAGCGTCTGGTTGACCCTGTACCCCGGACTACCTTGTAATTACGGACGACGGGACGACTTTTGTTTTGTGTTTTGAACACTAATAATAATAATAATAATAATAATAATAATTTATGTGTAATATTATTTTTATAGAAAAATAAAATTTATTTTTTAAGTAAAATTTTTATATTTCATAAATAAAATTAAGATATTAATACATTTTTTAAAATATATTTTAAAAATAAAATTATTAATTTAAGAAATAAAAATCAAAAATATTATATTGCCGATGAGGTTGTACTTAATGTATGGCTAATGTATACATTGAATTAAATCTTTACTCTTCATTAAAAGTTTTTAAAATAAATATAAATAATTTTTATCTTAACGAAAAATTATGAATCAAAATCACCAATAATGTATAAGTTTATAAACTCTCAATGTATTAAGTATAAGTCCCTTTTTATCTATCAAAAACAAACCTATAAACTAAATAATGAAATATATCCTTTGCCTCTAGGTAGTTTTTTTTTTTACATGGATATCTATTTTATGTAATAAAATAATAATTATTACCAATTTTTTTATTACAAAAATTTATTACTAGTACATATTTGAAGTTAAAGAAAGTAATTATGAATTTTAAAATCTTTTGTACTAAATGTATATTTCTACAAGTATAAGCAACAAATAAAGTATTACAATCAATTGTCAAAGGAATAAATCTTAAATTATTACTTAGTAGGTACTCATCAAATGTTGCTGTTAAAGGACTCGATTAAAGGATTGTTCTTGGGCAAAAATATTGTTGATGGTTGTAGAAGAAAATCTTAATGGAATTTAGTTTTAATCTAATTATCATTAATTACTACATTACCTTGAAAGTTGAAAAGACAATGGCACGAAAAAAATTATCACTCATCCATAGATTTGCGGCCATCCAGATAGGAAGCCATTGGCAAGCATTTGTCGTTGTATGTGCTGTTGCAATATCTCCTACCAGAATTCTTCCCCCATTTGGCTGGGTGATTTTTAATATCTACGAATTTTTAATTAAATTAATAACCACGTAAGTGTAAATTAAATCATATTAAATAATTATTATTTATTTAAATAATTTTTATATTTTTTTTATTTTAAGTAAATGAATTTGAAGTTAAAATCGAATTAATAAGCTAAATATAAGAGAATTAGGGTGAGAAAATAATTAAAATATAATACAACATAAAAATAATATGTAAAAAAAATAAATATGTCAAAATCTATAAAAAATGAACTATTAACATACAAAATTTATATAACTTTATAATACTTTGAGCACACACAAAAATAATATGAATAGTACTCTCTAAATTGAATGCTAGATACGTAGGAGTTTCCATCTAGGGCTCAAAATTCTAAACCTTGTTAAAGGCTACATTTTTTTTATGTTGACTTGTGCAAGAAACTCATTGAGGACAATTGTCAATGTTTTTTTTTTGCAACTTCAGAACTGGAATGACATATAAAGAATTTTTGTTGTCCTCAAGGGTCTGTTAATGAATATGCAGCATCTTTCATTACTCCTTCTTCAAGAAAGCATCTAAAGTTTGGAAAGAGTTTGTTGTGCTCAAACTAGATGAACAATGGGGATATCAACAAAAACATGAAGATTCCAAAAAAAAAAAAGAAGAATTAAACGTACACATTATGAGAAGTTTTAATTGGCAAGTCTTATTATGGTACTAGTTCTTTGAAGTGTTATTTGAATAGATGTCCCAACTGTCCTATGTATGAAGATGAAGTAGGTATAAAGGCATTAAGCAGGATAGAATCAGATGTTTGTCAATAAATAGTAATTGCATGTGCAATTGAGTGTAGTTATCCATTTGAATGGACTAAATGTAGAAAAACAAAAGTTTTATTTTGGTATTTAAATAAGGATTTAAAACCCATTTTTAGGAATACGTGTAAGGCTGATTACTTAAAATTAAGGGTCCGCAACGACTCGATTAACAAAAAAATTGACTCGACCAGAAGATATTCAATTTTTTATGTTAACTTTTTAGTTTCAATTTAAGTCAGTTTCTTTATTTGGTTTAAACATGTTTAATCGATTAGTTTGCATTTTTACTTTCCTAAACCAAATCGACGTTAAATAAAAGAACCAAAATCGAGACACAAGACAAAACCCGAATCCAACCCATCACCCATTAACCCAATAATCAAACCCACCAATCATACAGTAGCCTAATAATCAAACCCAACCTAAATCTATAATTCAATCTCCCATAACCCAACCTTATAGTTAAAATTCTATCACCTCTTGCTACCCTAAATTTGAATAAGAAAAACCCTAACAAAGCAAAAAAAGAAAAAAAAATTGCTTTAATTTTCTTCTGATGATAGTATATGCTATACAAGTCTCTAATCAACACCTTTGAATTCATCCACCTACAGCACTTGTGTTGATTAATATCTAAAAAGCTTTAAAATAAAGTTTTGGCCTTCGACTTTGCTGCTACTTTAGTAGCTTTAGCTTTTCTTTTTATTTGGCTTTCGATTAATATCTGATTCCCCTGCTATTAACCTCTCCCTTCACTTTGTTTTTGGTTTCTAGTTTTTTTATTATACCTAGTTTTGATTAATATTTGCAAAACCCTTCACTCTTGATTTTGAATTAGTGGTGGCCTGGTCTCTTTAAACTTTTCTTTGGTCTAACTTACGATGAAAATCGATTAGACCGATCGAATTGAATCGATTAATTTTTGTTAGTTTGATTTCAGGACTCCTTGTCGATCGGTTCATTCGATTTTGAGTCAATTTAATTGATTATCAATATTTTTTCATAAAACTGACCAAATGCTCACCCCTACTTGAAATTACACAAAAAATGAAAAATATACTTAAATCCAGTTTAGAAAAAACTATCAAATAGGATTTCTTTGACATCTAACATGTGGACATCATGCACATCTAATGGAGATCTTTGTTTGACTATTCATTATATTAATGCCGATTAGAAGTTGAATACCCAAATTTTGAGTTTCTACCATGTTGCACATCGCATTCTACAAATATTTTGTGTAGCATCATTTATGATTTATAAAAAGATTGGGGAATTGAAAGAAAAGTTTTTAGTATCATTTTGGATAATACAACTAACATGTATAACATGCAACAGATGCTGTGTAGTCAGCTTGATCAACAAGATGCTTTGATATGTCACAGTCAATATTTTCACCTTTATTGTTGTGCTCATATATTGAATTTTATTGTTTAATGTGGTTTAAAAGTGATTAGAGAAGGCCTAGTGAAAGTAAAAAAACTATGGGGAATATGTTAAAGGTTCAAAAGTTAAGAAGATTAAGTTTCGCGAATATGTAATTTAAGCTAGATTGAATTATTCTAAGGGATTATAGTTGGATGTTCAAACTAGGTAAACTCGACTTATTTGATGCTAAAAAGGTTTCTCTAATCTTGTTGCTTTTAAAATTTTGGCAATGACAGATTAGACTTGCGATAGCTGATAATGAAATTCCTTGAATTAAGAAGATTTTTGCGATTTTGAAGCCTTTTTGTGATATAACCTCTTGTTTTTAGGAATTGAATACCTTATTTTTAACTTATACTTTGAAAGTGTGTGACAAATTTAGAAAAATATTGAGAAAGAACTTTTATCAAAAGATCTAATCGTTAAGCAAATGGCAATAAATAAAAAAAATAAGTTAACAAAGTATTGGGAGGAACACAATTTAGTGCTATCTTTTATAGCCATACTTGATCCTCATTTTAGGTTACAATTGTTGCAATGTCTTCTCACAATTGGGTCTATGATATGAAAAAAAGTGTGTAGGTATTCTTTAACAAATAAAGAATCTTTATGAAAAATATCAAAGTAACTTTGGGAGGCAGCAATTTGCTTTAACAAGTGATGTTGAAAGAAGTAATGAAAGAGTAATTTCTTAAGATATGGGAGTAAGTTATATTGGTTTATATTTTTATTAAATTATTAATTAAAAATTTAGTATTTTGTTATTTTTGAACTTTTTATTTTATTTTACATTTATTATCACAATATGAAATTAGACTTTGTTTATTTTGTTAATATGGGCTTTTTGTCATTTTAATTTTCAATCTAATTCAAATAGATTAGAGTTGGATATATATTTAGATAAAGTTGAAGAGGACTACTACAAAAACATTGATATTCTTGAATATTGGAAAAAATGAATTTCAATATCTTTTCCTTGTAGGAATAGCAATGGATGTTCTAAGCGTACCGGTTACTATAGTTGCATCACAATCAGCATTTAGTATGGATGGTAGAGCTATCAACAAATGGAGAAGTTGTCTTTTGTTTGAAAATGCATGAACGTTGATTATCATTCGGAATTAATTATAGAGGTGTGATGGTAAGATTTACTTTTTGCAAAAAATTTTCTAAATAATATTTTTAAATGACTTATTATGTATATCTTTAATTATATATTGTTTTAGATGAGGGAAAATGCAATCACATTTCAAAGGGAAATTTTCTACCTTTAACTATCTTTTTTAAAGGACCAAGAACTTCTAGTTTTGCAAGTATGTTTATAATTTGTACTATTTTAATTTTTAATATCAATTTTGCAATCATAAGAGTTATTAAAAGTTTCATTTATAGTAATATTTGTTTTGATCTCTATAGGTTTATTTTCTGAACATTAGAGTGATATTGATAAGGGAAAAATGTATTAGATGTTTTATGTATTGATAAGGGACAAGTGACATTGATAAGCAATGCATGTGCAATGGTTGGTTAGGTTGGCAAAATAGAAAGCTTTAATCTATGGCAACTGTTGTCTAGATACAACCTAAGCATGCCTAGTTAAAGCTATGATTGTAGGTGAGTTTAGCCATAAAACTTGCAGAATTTGGTATGTGGTTTGTTCCTACCATGTTCAATGTCATTTAGATTAACTTAAAAAAACACTTGTCCCTTTTTCAATAAGTGTCTGCCATTGTTAAAACCACTGGTTGGATCAGTAATCTTGTTCTTTTGTCATTGCATAGTTAGTTCTCAGACAATAAATAAAGGTAACCACTGGTTGGATCAGTAATCTTGTTCTTTTGTCATTGCATAGTTAGTTCTCAGACAATAAATAAAGGTATTTTCTTGGAATTATTTCACTTCAAGTTGCGCTTGATTAAAATTAAACTTCACCATTTGAATTAAAAGAGGAATCTGTTTGAGCTTTTTAAGAAATGCAGGTATTATTATTTAAGAACGTATCATGAAATTTATGGCTACAGATTTGTTCTACATATGAAATGCAGCTATAGAAATGTATTCGGAGTGATATTAAAGTTTTATAAGAAGTTCTGCCCATGATTCTGTATAAATAATGGTGAAACTTGTCTCTAGTTAAGGTAAGATTTTAGTGTCGGATAAAGAAATATATAGTCTTTGTTTAAGAACATGGATCCCTCTATAAAGTAACTAAAACTTGAGTTTTAAATAAAGATTTGTGCTTTATTTTTCTTGCTTGGTTTTACTGAAGTTAAGCTAGGAGAATATTATCCAATTCACAGTGCATTTAAATCTCAGTTAGTTTTCTAATTCAGATGTATATTTATTGATAACGTTTTTCTTTCTTTGGACCAAGCAGTAAAAACTTGGAGCTGTTGCCTTTATATTAAGGCATGAGAAAGCATTAAGCTACAAATTTTATGATCAGAGTTTTGTCATATCCATAGTAAATGGTAAGGAAAAAACGCATTAAAGTAAATCATCATTATGAAATGCTCTGATATAAGGACTAAGTATTTTAAGGTGCCATACTCATATTGGTACGATACGACATAAATACTGACATGATATATGTGTCGAACTTGACACTTTACTTTTAGACTCGGCTTCTTAAAAAACCAAAACTAAAAGAAAGGTTGCATGGAGGGAGATTATGAGAGTTAAACTTCTTCACTTCTACAATAAAGTTGATCACTAACTGTTCTTATAAGGAAAGAGAGGAAAAGGATGGAATGAAAGGACAAAACCCTTAAATACTTTGTATGGGTTGCGATTGAAAGAAGAAATAGGCGAGAGAGAAAAAGTAAAAACATTGAATGGGTTATGGTAAAAAATTAAGGGTTTTTTTTTTTTTTTGTTTTAACTTTAGCTTCAAAAGATTTGGCCTTTAGCTAATTCTCTTAAATAATATTAATCTTGGTCAACCCTCCCCAAAAAAAAGTTAAGACTTCTTTAAATCTTGGCGTTATGATCATATAAAATCCAAGTTTATTTTGTGAAATTTAAAGTTACTACAG
>JBBYHL010000021.1:6962744-7004393 GCA_038381835.1 Adansonia madagascariensis
TTCGTGCCTAGCTTAGAATTTAAAATTACGTAAAAGTGATTACATTTAACATAAAATAAAAAAATTGATGTAAACTACACTTAAACCCGAACCCGAACTCGAACCCGAATTGGCTCGAACCCGGATTGACCTGAACCCGAATTGGCCCGAACTCGAATGGACCCGAACCCGAATTGGTCTGAACCTGAAAAAACTTAAACTCGAATGAACCTGAACCTGAATCAGTCCGAATCTAAAAAAATCTGAACTCAAAATGACCCGTCTCGAACCCGCCCGAATCCGCCCAATTGCCACCTCTTCACATGGTCACGTCCCCTTTTTTTTACAAATTTTTTTCTGAAAGTTTTCTTGCAGGTCAATTTGGTGGTTGACGTTGCAGTAAAAGGTTGATGTCTTCATAAAGACATCCCCACCTTTTATCTCCCTGTTGGATTTTTTTTTCTTATTTGTAGCAAATTTCAGTTTTGGTTACATTTTATCCCCATCCCATTTTCCACATTTAAGTACAAAACTGTCTTCCCTTGGTCAAATCCTTTCTCAAAGGCTTCAACTTTGATCTCAATTGTCCGAAAACAGAGAAAGAAACGATGCTATTTTGATCAGGGTATTTCAAATTCTTATTCTTTATGGAGCATCTGGAATTGGGTTTTGCAGATTCTGGTTCATCCTGATAAATTTGGAGCTGGGTATTTGTTAGTGGAGATGATTCTGCTTGTCTGAGGCGGTGGAGATTCTGGAGATTGCAGATGTTTATTTGATGGGCATTTGACTGTGACGGACAGGATTCTTTCTTTCTTTCAGTCAGAAGAATTTATAATTTTATGATTTTTCTTCTTTTTTCATTTTTAAGTTCTCTTAGATGTGTGTGGAAGGCTTCGTTGTTATTGGTTTTGGTCGATTTCTCAAGTTTTGGGTGGATTAAGGATTAGGATTTAGGAGAGCTTTTGTCATGCACCATTTTTGAAGTTGAGGGGAGCTTTTAGGCCTTTAAGAACAAACTTGTTTTCAAAAAAAGCTTACCTTTGGTCATCAATGAGATTTCTAAGCTTAGTGGGGAACTCCTTTGGATGTTCTGCATCTGGGGAACGCTTAATTTTCGCGGCAAGAGATGGTGATCTTCAAGAAGCCAGGGCTTTATTGGAATACAATCCAAGGCTTGCAAGGTATTCAACTTTTGGAGTTCGCAATTCGGCTCTCCATTACTCTGCTGCTCAGGGCCACCATGAGGTATTCAATAACTTAAATTTCAGCCTGCATACATCTCTTGCAAATTAATGATCATGGTGATAGTTTTTTTTTTTATCCGATAGTTTCACTCTTGCTTGAGTCTGGTGTAGATATTAATCTCAGGAACTATCGGGGCCAGGTAAATTTGGGTCCATTTTTGTCACTAAAACATCTAAAGTTGCCGATTAGTTATCATTCATGTGGCTTTTTTTTTTTTTTTTTTTTCAGACTCAATTTAATTTAGATTTCATGGGTTACTATTGTTTGTTTGAAGTTTTGCTTTTTAACTGAGACCAAGAGACTGCTCTGATGCAAGCTTGTCAACATGGCCACTGGGAGGTTGTTCAAACTCTGATTCTTTTTGGGCCAATGTAAGATTGTTACTTTGCAAGTTTAATTTCCTCTATCGAAATAGATCTGTATAGTTTGCAAACTTGAGTGGAGTAGGATTATGAGAAGTTAAGTTTGTGCTGAAATGGTCCTTAGATTCGTAGAGCAGATTATCTTAATGGGGGTACTGCACTCCGCTTGGCTGCATTGAATGGTCATTCCCGGTGCATAAGGCTCCTCCTTGCAGATTATATTCCTAGCATCCCTGATTTTTGGCATATATTGAGGAAGAAATCAAAAAGTAAAGAATTCTCTTCTGATTTCAATGAGAGGTAAATTTATATATATATCCTCTTTATTGTTTCTTATATCTACTTTTCTGTTATCATTTATTCTTGTTTCATCTTGATCTTCCAGTGCACTTCGCGAGGTCATCAATAGACCTGCTGATGGAGGCCTCACCGCTCTTCATATGGCAGCGTTGAATGGGCATGTTGAAAGTGTTCAGTTGCTCCTGGATTTGGGAGCTTCTGTTACAGAGGTCACTGTGGAAGAGGGAACGACAATTGATCTAATAGGTAATTCGGAATTCAATATGCTGTTTACCAAGTCCTTGCTTGTTTTTATCGTACTTCAACTGCTTTTCTTTTTCCCCTTCTTTTCCATTTTGTTTTTCTTGTTTTCCAGGCTGCTATGTCATATCAGAATTACAATATATGAGTTTATTTCCTGTGTATTGGTAGTTTGGTGCACCTCTTCTCCCTATCTGATTAGAAATTGTACATACAGACTAACTGCAGTTTGTTCAATATCCCTAAATCACTAAAACTCCCCCCTCCTCCCACCAATCCTTTTCTAAATGTTTTGAGTCTTTGAAACTGCAAACTGACTTTTCTTTTCATTTCTATGTTATCTTTATATTCATTACTAAAGCCTATACAATCCGATAGACTTGAGGGCCTTTTAAGTGATCATTTAAAACATTATGGTTTATAGGTACATATGTATGAAAACTTCAAAAGCTATTGGAAGAGCAAGTCTTCTCCCCTGCAATCATAGTTTTCTCCTTTTTTATTTTCTTGATATTAACCTTATATTTCTCCTAAAATAATACGATATCATCATTGCATTTGTCACCTTGCAGGTGCTGGGAGCACTGCTCTTCACTATGCTGCTTGTGGTGGAAATGCACAATGTTGTCAGGTATGTCCTTGCTCTCTATGGCATTGCAGCCGCACAAAAGAAGGCAAAAAAATGGAACAAGAAGAAATGAAATCATGTCTCAATATCATTCATGCTGAAGGTTTTTTTTTGATGTATGATGCTTCAGATTTTGATCGCCAGGGGTGCCAGTGTTACTGCCATAAATGCAAATGGCTATGTTACTGCGACTCTTATTATGTTTAAATTTTATGCTTCATTGTTACTTTATCAATGGTATTTTCATTTAAAAAAAAAATGCACAAATTGTTTTTTGAAGTTAAAAGTTTGAATTGTAGCTTCTGCTAATATGTGTAAGTAACTAACAATATGTTTTTGCTTCTCAAAAGCAAGAGGCTAGAATAAAAATTTTACTAAAATGCTGCCTTGATAAGGGTGGCTAGCATAATGCGTGAAGTCTTTAAGCACATGCAGTTACCTGCTGTCATCTTGATTGGAATTTTTGAGCATGTAATAATATAATCAACTGCACTTTTGAATGGTCTTAACAGATACATTGAAGGTTTTCACAGTTTATTAAGTTTCATTCTGCTCTCTCCCCTCCTTAAGAAATCTTTTTCATTTGCTGTCTTTCTAAATATCTCTTTCCGATCAGCAGACCAACTTTATGCACTTATGGATTACAAAAAAATGAGGTTTAGAAAGGGGCAAGACTAAGATAAATTCTTAGAAAAATGCTAGCCAGAAGACTTAAAAAATTTTCCCAAGCCTAGTGAAACTTTCCATCTGGTGGAGTTTTGCTCAATGGTTTGCGACTAAGCAGCTACATTTTGACCAAGAAGGCAAAGTATCTATCATTCATCATGTGTGATTATGCTTGTTCCTCTTGAACATGTTTCAAAGTTAAAATTGCTCCTGATAGGTGCTGCATATTTTTTGTCTGGTCACCATATTTATTTTGGGGGTGTCTACATTGTCATTTAAAATGGAAGGCATAATGCCACATTTAATCTAACTTATAAGATTTACCTTGTAACGTCCTCAAGGCTCTCCCTATCGTCTTGTGGCTACATCACGTCACCGATGGCATGGTAGAAATTGTTTGTATGATAAGATGAAAAAAAAAATGTTAGTTTAGTCACGACTGTGGTTAATCAAAAGCACAAATCCTGTTATAACATTAACCTTTATAATATACTAAGATGCCTGGATATCGCATTATTCTTTGCTGCTTCTTGAAACTCATTGAGAGAACCTTTCTTATATGTTGTTATTTCTTTCCTAAATGCCATCTTGATGATTAATCAGATGTGACTTATTCTTGTTTTTCAATTATTACCTCAAGGAGGACTCCTTTAATGGTCGCCCGTTCATGGCGTAAAAATTGGCTTGAGGAAATCCTTAGCACTGAGCCTGAAGGCCAGTCACAAACTCTTCCTACAACCTTTCTGTCTCTTCCCCTTATGAGCATTGTTAAAATTGCTAGGTGAGTGAAATCTGCACTGTTTCTCCCTATTTTATGTCTTTGCATATATTCTTTTAGACATAGACTTTTGCATAACCTTTTAGAGACTTTTAGTTTTTGCATGTGATGTGTTGATCTACGAACTTCTATCATGTTTATAAGACCACAGTTTGTTAATTTTGTAGCACATTAGGTTGGAGAAGCTCATACTTGGTTGGAAATAAAGAAAGAGGTATTTGCTATCACTAATCACTCAAATTGCACTGCTGGCTATATGTTCTTGGCTTCCTTTATATCTTATAGACAGGAGTTTTACTTAGGTGGAAACTGTCAGTATTTTAGACTGAAGTGCAGGAATCTGCTTCCGGACATTATGTTAACCCCTTGCTGTTTCGTCAGGGGAGATAAAACTAGACAGAGAATGCATCTTTTAGTGAGGTGCAGGGGAGGTCCAGGATGATGCTTAGTAATGGAAGCACAATAAGAGTTGGGGAAAGAAACTCAAGCAGATGCACTTGTTATCTTTAGTCTAAACCATACTAGCTCGAGAAAGTGCATTAACATTATTGAATTGTGGTAACTGGTAACAAGTAATATGTTTCCGGAGAATATCTTCAGCTAGTAGTATCATTTTCTCTGTGATTCATTCAGCAATGACAAACTGATTTTTTAGATTATATTGATAGGGCTGGGGTACATGCCGTAGCTAAATCTGCATGACATTGTCAAGAAGAGTTTATGCTTCTGCTCTGAGGTTTTAAGCCATTGATTGTCAAACCAGCTCTGAGATTATCTTCTAGGACTTGATGAGTTTCCATTACCTCTTAGACTGAATCGACTTCTTCTGTGACACTTCTAGAACAAAATACTGTTGATTGTCGATTTTTACCTCTTATACTTTGAAGCGTTTCCTTCGCTTAATTTATTTACTCCTTTCCTGTTTCCCTTTCAATTTTCAAGCCATTTACAATCCAATGTGGTCAACAAACGAAAAAGATTTGTAGAAAGGCTTTAACATTTCTCTTTCCAAAGTAGCTGATAAATAATCTTACAGTGATTTGCTGTTTCTGTTTTTTGTTTTTGCTTTAATGTTTAGTAACTTACAAAAGAAATAAGAACAAAAGAAAAGTTTCATTTTACTTTTTTGTCTGGTATACTTCTATTAATTATGATGCAGTATTAAATTATACCTTCATTGAAAAGAGTGGAAAGTTTGAGTTCAAGAATTTGTGTAACAATTAAGCGGTTTTAAAGTGTTAACCTATATCTTTACGCAAGAGAAGGATTAAATAGGTATAGGTAACATCTAGAATTTTCTGTGTCGATTTTCTTTTTAAGTACTATTTAATTTCTTAAACAGGAAAGAAACTGGCTAGGGCAGATTGTTGTCTTCTTAGTTTTGAGTGGTAAGTACCCCACTGTGCGGGATTATGCTTTTTGTTCTTATTAAGTAACCCATTTTTTATTGTGTATAGAGCTGTTCAATTAAAGTTGGGGTGAAGATGACCTGTGATGCTGAGTAGTGGTCCCTATCTGGTAAAAGAACAGGAACTTTTTTAATGGAGCTGACGCAGAAGAACATTGAAATAAACGACTTAAAATTAACGCTTCTTGCAATTACTAAGAGAATAAAATGACATGGGATAAAGACCTTATGTATTCAGCCTTGTCTTTTTCAAATCTTTGTAATGATAATTGTTTATACATTCATAGAAGTATAAACAGAGGAAAAGGGATATATGTATGGACATGCATTTGTAAGTATATGCAGGCAATGAGCACGATCAATTTTTCTGCTAAAATTACATATCATATGAACTAAACGTTTTCAACGTTCGTCCTGTGAAGAGAATGTGGATGGAGGACTGGTGATTCCTTGCCCTCATGCCAATATCCGTGTGCTGTATGTCTGGATAGGAAGTGTACTGTAGCTGCAGAAGGTAACATAATTTTATATATATATATATATATATATATATATATCTAATCTTTCTAGGGCATATTTATCTCTGTTTTAGTCACTGGTATCAATGTCGTCTATCAGATATATATGTTATGTGAACTGTGATTATTTTTGCAGCTGGGAGATGATGAGATGAAATCTTCACCCTAGATTCTAATACTAAAATGACATATTAGTACAGATGTTATTCATTGTTTTGCAATAGAGAGAGATACACACATATACGCACATTCATAGAAACCTTTGTCTACATGCCCAAATAGAGTCAGGTGGGGGCTCATTCTTTTTAGTGTTGAGGTTGAGATTAAATAAGTGGTGATTTTAGCAGCGTGCAACCTTTAATTTTGCCATCATAAAATTTATAATAGTATGGTTCGAAGTAAGTTTCGACCACTTAGGTTTAGTGAAGTGGTTTTACTTATGTTATACAGATATAGTGCAAGTTACGATTTGCTAGGGTACTAAGGCAGTTTGGGATTGTTGAGATTTGAAATTAAGATTCACAATTTTCTTTTGTGAATATTCTGTGAGTTATTCTTAATTGGTCACATGTACCACGAATCATGTCATTTTTGAGACGTGCTAATTCAGGTTAGAAAGTGCTAATAATACTATAAAATTCTTTTCTTTTTTTTTTTCATGTGGATTTTTATCCATGTATTCATACCCCAAAGTCCATTTCTTCATTATATCTACACCCTGAATTTTCATGATAAAGTGTGGGAATCTGTGTTTGTCATTGATGTTTATGATTTTATGGGACCAAATGTAACTGAAATCAGGATACACTATTATATTGCCCGTCTTGCAGGTTGTAAATCATGAGTTCTGTACACAATGTGCCTTGTACCTCTGTTCTACAAATAATGCCACAAATGTAGCTCAAGGTCCGACTGGCTCAATCGCCTGTCCTCTTTGCCGGCATGGAATAGTATCGATTGTCAAGCTCCCAGGAATAATACCAACAGTTAAGGCAGTTGCAAGAACAAGTTTGTCCCTGACTTTCTGCCCATGTTCTAATGAGATACTGGAGTCAACTTCAATGATAACCCCTCTTTGCAAGCCTGAGGTCCATTGCACACGAATTTCTCCCCTTGAATCTTCGTTCTGCAACATAAGCCGACAGAGTTTCCCATCAACAAAAATCCACTCAAGCCTTTGCATTGGAGGTCCAGATTCTAGTCCTTCTTCAGTTCCCTGCCCTGGTGAACAGAATTTGCGAAATCACATGGTTAGGTGCTCAAGATCAGGCTTAGGACGCTCGTCAACTGAGGGCAGAAGGTAGTGGTTCTCAGCACTTAATCAATGTGAAACTGCAGGCAGTGGGTGCTGATATTTTTGGTTTTTTTTTTGTTTTTGTTTTTTCATCCATTCTTTTTTCTACCCCATATCATAGATTTTCTCCTTTAATTTTGCCCTAATTGTAATTGAAAGCTCGTGTTGATAATGATTCCTGGTTCTGTAGATGCCAAAGGATGTCTTACACCGGTTATCGTAAAATTCTCTGCTGTATGAAACTTCAACTATATTAATGGACGTGACCTTTTTTCAAAATGTTAATAGTACTACTAAATATTTTCCAATTTGCAAGAGCATGTAAACTTTCTAACAGTCAAAGACTTTGATATCGAAATTTCCAATTTGCAGGGAGGAAGAAGATTAGAGAAAAAGTGATCTGCAACAGTTTTGCATTTACTTGTTTGATGCTCTGCGTCTTACAATTCACATTTCTTACTGTATTTTCAAAGTTTTTGGATGATACAGAGTTTTGTACAAGGGATATACTATGCTATGTTACCCGAAATTTCCATTTTTAGCCTCAGAAAAAATCAGGACCAAAGAACAAAATCAATTTTTATATGTCCAAACTTCAAGGGTGTTTATGCATATTGGAGGAGAGCTATAAGTTAACAAATTATTTTAACATCAAAGCTATACTAGGATAAGTTTGCCCCTAGTAATTGACAGGAACCAAAGACAAACTAGGGTTTATTGGGCGGCAATAATTGCTCCTTCCTTCCTATGACCATTCTTCGTAATTTGAAGCAAAAACTCGCCAATTCACAGTTCCTATTTCTAATGCAAATGACATGAGGGTGTTGCCGAGCAATACCTTAATGTTGATATAGGAGCAGATTTCAAACTTCGAACAAAAGACAAAGTGGGGCTTGACAGTTGACAACTTAAAGCCTATAATCTCAGCTCAATATGGGCTGACCCCAAATGAGCAATGGACCAAAAGGTTATGCTTCATCTCACTGCTGACCAAGTCTAGCGATTGGTGGGTTGGTTCAGTAAGTAGTTGTTAACCCATATACCCATACTGGATTCGTATGCTACAATGACGGGCTAGTCTTTGATTAGGGCCATTTTGCTGAGCTCAAGTTTTAAACTCTAAATTGTGCTTATGAGCCCAATCCTAAGGACATTCGTAAATCCTCAAAACTTCCTGATGACTTGGGAATGCCGGAGCCAACCATATGCTGATGCTAGCTTGGCAGTGCACAAAGATTGTGGAAGAAAAACAACTTGGACGACTTTAAATTCTAATAATCCTCTATCCACTAAACTTACGATTCTTATTTCGTAGTATGTCACACCAAATTTAGCAAAGAATAATCCTACCATTTTTATTTTTGTTTTCCCAAAGATGGCACTCCTCTCATTACATCCGCCTTCTTATTTTTCTTCTATTTCCTCCTCTTCCTGGAAACAATCCTCTGTGGTCGCTACCACCGCTCAACGTATCCGTTTCCTACCAGTCGCAGCTGCAACCACTACTCAACGTCACCAACAGACCGTTCCTATTGACAAGTCTTCGCTCATTGTTGCTGAAACGTCGGAGGAGGACCAACTTTGGGCAGCTGCTTGTCTCCGTGTTCGCTCCTTCTATGACTTCCAGGCTTCCTCCTATGGCATCCAAGTGAGACTTTTTTTTTTTCCAAAATAAAAGAAGAATGAATTATTGGGGGGCTTTTGTTTTTCACTGGGGAGGCATAAAAACAGGGTTAACGCAAGAATGTTAATTGTTTGATTAATGATTTGATAGTAATTTGTTTAGGGCATTTTAGAAGTTATCGAAGCTTTCAACGATTTTAGATTTTGATGTTTAGTGCAAATAGAGTTTCTCGTTATCTAGTTAATAGCTGAAACATAAGAGTTTGTTTGCTCTTTTTGTTCTTGGTCAATGCATTTCAAATTGTGATTAACAGAGGTCCTCCAGAATTGAAACTGCCTCGCTTTAGAGTTTCATTTCGGAGCTGTCACCTGAGTCTCTTGTGAAACAGTGCTTGTTTGAGGAAACTGGTAAAACCATACGAATAACTTTTTGAAAGATACGGTTAATCTTATCATCAGAAGAAATTTCCTAACAAAACATGCTGAGCTATGCGTGTAATGGGTTAAATGTCCAAGACTTATTCTATCCATAGGCATTTCGTAGTGGCCTAGAGATAAAACAGACTCTATCCGCTTAAAAATTTGGGTATGCCAACTGCATTGCAACTAAAATGTATTTTTATGTTTGTGGCATGATTGCAGCAAAAATACATGCTGAGTAGTTGTTTTGGCTCTCCCTCCCATGCACATGCAGTATGGTATAAGCTTTACTATGTCGAAATGTGTGGAAGAGAATCGGACATAGCTTTATTATGTTGAAATGTGTAGAAAAGAATTGGAAACAAGAAAATATATGGATGAACAGTTTAGTTTAGAGTATGTGTCTAAATTATTACCAAAATTTCAATAAATTGGTCTCCTAACGGTTAGAGAGGCCCTTTGGAGAAGATGAAATGTTTGAAACTCTTTGTAATTTTAGTTATAACAATGTTCTAGGCATAGATGGTTTCATCTATGGCTTTTTTCCATTCACACTGGAAGCTCATGGACAAGATGTGCTCTGGGGAGAGACTACAAGGTTGGATCACTAGATGTATTTCAACTGCATGCTCTTGAGCATTATGGATGGAGGTCCCTCTAGGTATTTTCATTCTTTGAGCGGTTTTTGTCTAAGTTGGCAGTGAATGTAGGCTAAAAGTAGTTTTGAATTTTGTGGAGGGAGAGAATGGAAGTGGTTTTGACTTTGAGGCAGAAGAGTTACCCCAGCAAAGCTGTTGGATTCTTGGTTCTACACTCTTGTATTTTTGGTGTAACTAGCAGCAGTTCTTGGATTGACAGGAGGCTTTAGATTTTGTATTGTTTTGTAAGAACTAGTCTTGTACCTTTTACTGCAGCATTGTTTTAATTGTAAGAAAAAGGAAAAAGAAAAATCCAGAAGGATTTTAATTTTTCTGTCTCTTCTCCTTTTAATATGATACTTATGGTATATAGTCCTTTTCAAGCATTAGGATCATAAAAGGTACTTGGCGGAACGTGAATTTGAAGCACTAAAGGAAAGGATTGCGGGGAAGAGGGAGGGCTTTAAGAGAGTTTCTTGCATAAATGCTACACTTCCGTTGTCTCAGTTGTCAAGCTCTGCAAATGATTTATGTGCTGCATGTAAGGTTTGTTTGCCTTCATTTTTGTTTTTTGCTACTTACAATGCTTCAACTTTTAAATGTCATGTTGGCATATTAATGCTATTATTATGATCTGTTTAGCGCTTATAACAAGAATTAAGGTATCATAGATTCCTGTAGGAGAATCTCTGTTATAATGGTGTTGACAAAAAAATTGAGGCATGAGAAATGCCTTTAAACTCAATTTTTTGAGTTAGGATCTATTTGAGGGAGTATCTTTCTGCTGTTACCGGGCAGCTACCAGCAAGAGCAATGTATTAGGTTTTAGATTTGTGTCTTTGGAATCAACTGGAATCTCTGTGAGAAGAAAGGGTTATTAGGGGAAAAGAATGGAAGAGGTAACCTCTCTTCTTATGTGATTGGCACTTAAATGTTTTAAAGAACAGACAAGTTCAGGATATTCATGTCTTCTGTAAATGTTGACTTGTTTCTTTAACTAGTTATGTACTCCTGGACAGCTGAGAGATCCCAAGTTATCATATTAGTGATCATGTGGACATTGGACAGTTCACTTTGTGGATATATTTGTGGTAGTTAATTTTCTCTTTTATATATATATATATATATATTCATTTGTGTGTAACTCAATTCTCTAATGGTTTATGTCAGGAAAAATAATCTTATCTGTTTGACATAATGATTTTGGAAAAAAAGGTGTTAGGTTCTTCTGTGTTCTTTTATCAGTTGTAATTTCCAATGTCAAAGTTCTGCCACCTTTTTTAGTATAATCTGAGGTGCTGAAGTTTTAGAGAAACTTATGTCTTCTTGAGTGTTTGTTTGATGCTCTCTAAAATTATTGTTTTCTCCTGTTTCTTATGTAGTATACCTGCTACGGGGAGGATAGAGTAGTAGTTGGAACCCTTGATCTTAACCAATGTCTTTGGCTTCCGGAAGAAATAGCTGGAACCAAACCAGAGGTATTCATCATATATCAATATTCTCATGTTATGTATGTGCTTATACAGTTATCCATATAGTTTTTGGTGGCAAGGCTTCTTAATTATTCTTAAAAACAGGAAAATACTTATTTATGACTTAGGTAAGGCTATTGTATAATGTATCAAGATTGACATGTTCAACAACAATTAGCAGTCAACCTACAAATTTCCTATTGGATTGCGTGATCCAAATTGTGGATTGTTTGTGTCCTGGGCTGGAGAAACAACTCCAATCCAAATGCTAAAGGACTTGATGATAAAATAAAAAATCATACCTGGAAACGAAGTTTGTGGGATAAGATAGCTAGTTAATTAAAATAATATGAAACTACAACTGAACTACTAGAAATACTTTGACTCTTTTTTTTTTTCTTTTTTTTCTTATAGCACCTATACCGACAAATATCCAACAAACACGAGTGTGGATGTCTAACACCCCAAATATATGAAAAAACTTAGAAAATTTTAACTAACTCATGTCCAATACATGCTCTTTTCTGACATTCACTTTGCGGCCAGTATGAGTATTGTAGTCTAAAATTACTAATGGATCTTAATTAATATAAAATCATCAATCCACTTAAACTAAAGGGAAAAGAAAATTGCACCATCATTGTGACCTATTAGTTTAGGTTCTAGGAACTTAGTTCACAATATATATTAAAAATAGCAGGGATCAACTTTATCATGGTATAAGGTTTGATTGAGGTTCTAGTACCGAAAGGATTGCTCTAATATAAATTGATCTATATTTAGAGTCTTTTGACAGGGGATTGAAGCTGATGTTGGAAGAGCGTACCTGAGCAATGTATGTGTTGCAAGGGAACTGCACAGAAATGGCTTAGGTTATGACATTGTCACAAAATCAAAGATAGTTGCTGCAGAATGGGGTAACAAATGCATCTATCTTCTATGATAGTTCTCTCACTGTCATAATCATCCCATGTTGATTAAAAAATTGTCCTGGATAGTCTGCTGCTAACCAAAAATTGAAATTATGAATTTTTGCATCAGAGTTGTAAGCTCAATGCATCACAAAATAGGGCTATTTGGTTCTGTCATTTTAGAAATTTACCCTGTTAAATATATGACTGGTTTGACTGTCTGTGAGTTCCTGTCTTTAGGTTTATTCTTTGTCTGACTTTTTGTTTGTCACAATGACAAAAAAAGAAAATGGATTACACAAAAAAATTTGTCTAAGGGTATCTCTCAATGATAATGCTTGCCTTTCATGCATTTTAGCAACCCTGCTTCAGCATTGCTTTTCAAAACATTTTGCGGATATTTTTTTTATCGAAACTTGCACTCGAGCGTTTGGATTGATGGTAAGTGCATATATGTCCTTTCTCAAAGAATTGGGTTCAGATCCCTCTTCCCCAGTTAAAAAGTAGGATAATAGATAATTATCTTATACACTGGCGCTGGAAAGAAAACCCCGCAAGCTGGGTTAGTAGGGGTGACGCGTATTCATAAAGTATATTTTAAAAAATAAAAAATAATTAAATAAGACATCCCATGAAACCCATTTCTGGAGTTATTTCATTTTACCGTTGGTTAATGAAATAATTATCATAAAAAATATACATACAGAACTTATGGATATGTGATATTTAGACGCTGTTTGTTGTATTTTTTCAGGCATAACTGATCTATACGTCCATGTTGCTGTTGACAATGAGCCTGCAAAGAATTTGTACTTGAAAAGTGGTTTCATTCACGAAAATGATGAGCCTGCTTGGCAAGCTAGATTTCTTGATCGGCCTCGACGGATTCTCTTATGGATTGGTCTTCCTTGTACTAATGAGTTGTAACGTTGTTTGCATTTCATTTTGCTTGCTTTTGTTATTTTATAAGTTTTAATTCTATACATGTTTATATCATTTGGAAAACTCACCCATTTCAAAAATGTAATATAATATAAACCACCTGTTTCTTACCAGGTAGAAAGTTTTATTCATTATATAAAAGGGAAACGTAGGAAAATAAAAGGCAATCTCACAAGAGGGTACATCCTGTTTAAATTTATTCGATTAACATCATCTGCCCTTCAAAAGCCCTTTTTGAGTAGAAGCATCAAACTCAAACCCTGCAAATAAGAAAAGGCAAAAGGTGAAAATGGAATTTAGGGTCTACAAGAGACCTGTTCATTCAATAAAAAACTTTTTTTATTTAAATTTAATTATAAAAATAATTTTTAATATATTTTTTAAAAATACTGGAACATATTTTTTGAATTGACTCACATTCTGGAATCCTCAAATCAGATTTGAAAAAAACAATAGTAAATATCTTATGTTTAGATCAAGCCCGATTTCTGGACACTATTACTATTTCAAACTTGTCTAGGTAAAGATTAAATACAATATCAAAGCTTCATTTGGACGAGCGGTGAAGTTAGTTTCACTGAAATTAAAAATAATAGTAATAGTAAAATTAATTAATATAATTATAATATTAAAATTAATGGTGGGATACATACTTAGATTCAAAAAGCAATGATGGTAGTGAGATGAGAATAAAGAATAACCATTAAAGACATTAGGTAAAATCATAAAAATATGTATAAGTATAATAAATAATTTAAAATTATATTTATGTTAAATAATAAAATAAATAAAAATTATATTTATGCTAAATAATAAAATATAAAATAAAATTATATTTACATTAAAAAATAAATGATTAAAATTTATATTTATTTTAATTAATAACTAAAAATTATATATATACTAAAAGATAAATTACTAAAACCATATTTACATTAAAAAATAAATTAATAATATAAGTATGAAAAGAAAGTAAGGAGAGGTAAAAGGGAGATTTTTCTCCTCCACTAGAGTCCAGAAAACTCACTGGACTCTTGCCCCTCCAATCCAACTGGAGGGTAAGTTGGTTTCATACCGGCGAAGTCAGCATCCAAATGCACTAGTAATGGCGCAATCCAAATGGGGTCTAAAGAGGGGGCGTTGGACTTACTGATCAAATTCGACTTGGATTATACCGGCATCGGGGTCGGCAATGGTGGAGAAAGCATCCCGAGAAAGATTAATAATTCCCTGGCATCCTGCCTTACAGTAGTCAACAACTTTAACCACCACAGTTTGACCATCCTTGCATGGATGCGGTGCTTCATTGGCTCCTCCAATGCATTTAACCTTGTACCTCTTCCCACATGCTCCTCTGTTATTCCACAACGCATCACTTACTCCCGCTACCATGTTTCCGTTGTCTTGCCGACCATAGCATGCTGAGGCTGTTTAATTCAATTCAAATTTCCTTTGCTTAGTATTTGTTATTATCGTATCAAATATACTTCAACCTCCCAGCATTTGTTTGTTTTAGTGACTGATGCATGATCCTATCTAAAGAACCAGGTTCAAATCTACATCTCTACAAATGCAATGGTTAATTATACCAAATCTGGGTTATTCTAATCCTGATATCAATATAATTTTATATGGCAATTCTCTCAAAAAAAAAAAAAAAAAAAAGAGATACTGAATAATTATACTCACGAACATAAGGTGGGTTATAGAAAACAGCGTTCCCCTGAATGGCATGCACGACCGAGGTAAGACCCAAAATGATGCTCACAGTCAGAAAAACTCTCATCTCAATCCCCATTTCTTGCACCGATCACAAAAAGGAAATTGATCTCAATCAGTTTGAATCTTATTAATTTTTATTTCTTAGGCTTGCCACTTGCCAATGCCATACCTCGCCTTTTATAGGTCCAAAAACATTACCATTTTAAAAGAAAAGTTACAGAACCAACTATTTATAGTCGCGGCCTTCATGAACACTCAAAACGTTGGTCACGGTCGTGGAAAGTTTAGTCATCCCTGAATCAAAATTCTTGCTTCAACTTCCCAATCCCCTAGTCTACATAAGAAATTTTCACCCCAATTCTTCCCTTGCATGTGAACTAGGCTAATTTTCCCATCAAGGAAATTCATTTTCACACTCCGGATATGGTGTTTGCATCGTCTTGTAATTGTTTCACATCTTATTTCTTTTCAATATGGAATAATAAATCCTAAATTATACTAAAAATTGTTTCAATTAATTTCAATTTCAGCTAAAAGATTGTGTCAAAAAACTTGGAACTGATCCTTATCCAGAACAATAAACTCTAACCGAGTTCAGCTTTAACGGCTATGAGCAAGTTTTGGACCTTTTAGGTGTCAGGTCCAACTACCGGATGGGGTGCATCGTGGTGGAAGTAATACTTACCGTGTCAGACTGTGTTGCTAATTTAGGTTTTAGCTATGTAGAGTTCATTTTGATGGGATGAGTTGTCCGATTAAAATTGTGATGATGATAAGATCAGTTATTATAATAATAAGATTAAAATTATTAACTATATATATTTTATAATCAAAAATGTTAATTGATCAAGTCAAGTTAAAAGGTATTAAGATATATCTATTTGTCTGGCTTGACTTAACTCAAAAAATATGGGTTTTAAATTGTACTTAGATTCACTTATATTTTATAAATAGATAACTCAAACATATTCACGACACCCATTTTTCTAATTTTCTTTTTTTTAAAACATATTAATTTTTTAAATCTTTCATAATTTTGTTTTTTATTTTATTAAGTTCTTAACTATAGACAATTTAATATATATTTTAATATTTACATTATTTTATTATATATATTTAATCATTATATGATATAAATTACGTAATTTATATAAAATAAAAACAAATATATTATATACGAGCAAAAATTAGTAATGTACGAGTAAAAATTATTAAATGCATCAAAGTTGTAAACACAAATATGATATATGTATTAACATATCATGTTAATCATATTTAAATATGTCATATTTATTGTATTATTTTCATATTTATCAGACATATTGTATTGCATCTTTATATTGTACCTAAAATTCCTAAATATATATAACATCACCCCTAAGTACATAGATTTGACTCTTAATTAGGTCTTTAAATGGAATCGCCGAAGAGGTTAAGAATTTAACTGGTCTCTGCATTAGCTTTAAATCACAATAACAGAAGAATCCGCCTGGATTCTTATTTAATTTCTAAGAAACATTGATTGAACATGCAAGTTATTGAGATTATGGCTTCTTATTTAAATATCATTACAATCAGCTTTTCACTTGCACTTCCATAGACTTCCAGCGGCTCTTATACCCTGCAAATCAAAAATTTTTTAAAAGAAAAGAATTCAAAATTTTAACTTTCACATCTAAACGTCCATAAATGAAATGCGATTACGAAATTTGGTTGTTATGACCCACTTTTATTTGTTTTTAAATTTTAATTAAAAAGCATAAATGTGCCTAAGTAGTAATAAGGGTGTTTTATTTTTTTCAGTGACTTACTCGTTATATTCGATTTTGATTTTGCCAGCATTAGGGTCAGCAATCATGGCAAAAGCTTCCTGAGAAAGGTCAATGGTTCCCTGGCACCCTTGAGGACAGTAATCCACAACTTTTACGACGATAGAGCCACCCCAGTAAGGCTGTGGCGCGCCAAGGTTGGTGGCTCCGGTGCACCTCACACTGTACCTTCTATCGCATGCTGCCCTGTTTTTCCATATAGCATCACTCGCTGCCAAGATCATTACTCCATCGTCTTTATATCCATTACATGAAGAAGCTGCCGACGAGAACATATATTGAATAAATTCTGCATCAATTATTGCTTATATACGCTACTGCTTGAATTAAAATTTATGAATGGTTTGGCATTAAACCTATCAGATTGATCTCCGTAATTAATTATGCATACAAAGAGATTGCTTTAAATTCTAATAATCCGTTATCCATATGCTGATGCTGGGCAGTGCACAAAGATTGTGAAGGAAAAAGAACCTGGACAACTTTAAATTCTAAGAATCCGTTATCCATTAAACTTTTGATTCTTATTTCTTAGTCTGTCACACTTAGCAAGGGATAATCCCACCTTTTTTTTTTCTTTTTGTTTTTTCAAAGATGGCACTCATCTTCTTCTTCTTTTTCTTATTACCTCCGCCTTATTCTTCTTCTTCTTCTTTTTCTTCTTCTTCTTCTTCTTTTTCTCATTACCTCCGCCTTCTTCTTCTTCTTCTTCTTCTTTTTCTTCTATATCATTCTCTTCCTGGAAATAATCCTCTGTGGTTGCTACCACCGCTCACCGTATCCGTTTCCTAAGAGTTGCAGCTGCAACATCACTCACTGTCACCAACAGTCCGTTCCTATTGACAAGTCTTCGCTCACTGTTGCTGAACCGTCGGAGGAGGACCAGCTTTAGGTAGCTGCTTGTCTCCGTGCTCGCTCCTTCTAAGACTTCCAAGCTTCCTCCTATGGCATCTAAGTGAGGCTTTCTTTCTTTTGGTTTTCAAAATAAAAGGAAAGAATTATTGGGGTGCTTTTGTTTTTCACTGGAGAGGCATAAGAAAAGGGTCAACGCAAGAATTGTTATTGTTTGATTAATGATTTGATAGTAGTTTTTTTAGGGCATTTTAGAAGTTATCGAAGCTTTCAACGATTGTAGATTTTGATGTTAGTGAAAATGGAGTTTCTCGTTATCTCCTTAATAGCTGAAATATAGAGTTTTTTTGTTCTTCTTTTTTTTTTTTGCTTTGGTCAATGCCATTTCAAATTTGTGATTAACAGAGGTCCTACGGAGTTGAAAAACTGCCTTTGCTTAACAGTTTCATCTGAAAAATCCTTCGGAACTGTCATCTGAGTCTCTCGCTACCTTGCCTTTTATAGGTCCAAAAACATTACCGTTTTAAAAGACTATTTATAGAACCAAGTATTCATAGTCGCGTCCTTCACGAACACTCAAGCGTTGGCCAAGAGTCGTGCAAGGTTTAGTTATCCTTAAATCAAAATTCTTGCTTCAACTACCCAAGCCGGTAGTCTTCACAGGAAATTTCCACCCTACTTCTTCCCTTGTATGTGAACTACCTTAATCTTTCCACCAAGGAAATTCCTTTTCACACTTCGGATATGACGTTTGCATTGCGTCGTAATTGTTTCACATCTTATTTCTTTTCAATATGGAATAGTAATCTCTAAATTATACTGAAAATTGTTGGATTTTTTATTAAAATAATATTAAATTTTTTTTTATTTATGGTTTTAAGCCGTTTCTAGATTATTTACTAAAATAGGTAAATTTTGAAAATCTATCAATGCCAATTTCTCGACACAAAAAAAAAATTATAAAATTTAGTTAGCGATTTCCCAACATCTAGTTGAGAAATCGTCATTTTGAAAAATTACCATTTGATTAGGTGATTTCTCAACTGCTCAAAGTAATTTATGAGAAATCGATAAATACAATGCCGATCTCTCAACCAATTACAAAATTGGTGCATAATCGTTAAATAAAATACCAATTTTTCAATGTAATTGCAAAACCAGTAGATAATTGGCGCCATATAGTTGAGAAATCGCCATATGAAATGACGATTTGCCAACATTGTACATTTTTTTTGTTTTTTTCTTAAATTATAAGGGCCACGTACCCGTGACCCTTATAATCGAGGCTTTTATAGCCTTTGTAGAGGGATGGTCACAGGTATTTTTACCTGTGACCTTTTCATCAAATTCTTTAGGTAGCATTTGATGGAGGGATGGAGGGAGCTCTCTAAAAAAGGAGCTCCCTCCTTCGATTTTATTTTATAAAACAAAGATAATAGTTTTACGAATAGAATAGAATCAAGTTAAGGTGTTATTGAAGGTTAAGTAATCGAGTTAAAGTTTTTTTACATGTATGATTTAATTTTATTCGTAAAAGTAATTTTCAATATGATTATATATATGTTTTTGAAATTATGTTTTATTTTCATTTGTAAAAGTTCATTCATCTTGACTATAATTAATTTTACGTAATATTTATTTTAATTTCTATGTTTGATTTTTTAGATAATTCATCTTAAAATCATACAATTTAGTTTGATTGTACTAGTATTTTTGGTTCAAATATTAAGGTGTTGTCAATTTTTATTATTAAATATAAATTATTTAGTAATGGTTGAAGTGATTTTTGTTGTGATGAAGTTAATTTTTGTTCACTTGATGATTGCAAGGAAGAAGTTGAATTTAACTTTGAAGCATTTAAATATTTCAAAGGTATGAGAATTTTTTTTGTAGAAATTTAGTTTAATTTTTATTTTAAGGCTAGGTAATGATGAATTTAAATGAAAATTTTTGTTGTAGGAAAAATTTTGATCAATTCAATGGTGTCATCATCATCATCGTTATTGAGATTACAAGAGTATCATCTATCATCAAGGGTATTATCTACGGTACTAAAATTTTGTTAATGATATATTTAAAATAGTATAAATTATAAATTTTACAAGTAATGAATTAATATGACTTTTTGAATATGATATTTAGTTAGAAACATGATCACGGAAAGTATCTTTTGAACTACCGAATTCATTAATTGAAGACTATTTAAGAAGAGCCGGATTTTACCATGCAGCCCTAGTTAACCGATGTCAATATAAGGTAGGACTAATACGTGCGTTAGTTGAACGATGGAGGCCTGAGACACATACATTTCATTTTCCATGCGGTGAATGCACAATCACACTAGAGGATGTTGCACTTCAACTAGGTCTACCAATTGATAGCAAGGAAGTAACAGGGGGAAGCCTGTTACACTGGCAGGCTTTATTTGAAGAATTGTTAGGTATGATCTCTCCCGAAACCTTTATTTAGGGCTCAACTATCAAAATGACTTGGTTAATAGAAATGTTTTGTTATATCCCTGAACATGCAACTGAATGACAACTAAAATCTGCTACTCGAGTATATATTTTACGCATCATTGGTGGAATGTTAATGCCTGATAAATTTAGAAATCGGGTACATTTGATGTATCTTCCACTTTTGGCAAATTTAAATGAAGTAAGAAAGTATAGTTGGGGTTATGCATGTTAAGGGTTCTTGTATAGGGAACTCTATCGTGCAACAATTGGGGTGACACATGACATAGGTGGCTGTTTAATGTTGCTGCAGTCATGGGCATGGTATCGGCTTCCATTTCTTGCACTGATGGTTAGAAAAAATTATGTATATCTCCTTGCGTTAAGGTAATAAATATAAGTATTAAATTTATTCTTGAAGAACTTGCATTTGCATTCGAGTTATTCATATTTTAATTTTATTTGAATAGATGGTGCGGTCCGAAGCAGTTTAGTCATACAACTACGGATGTAGAAAGCATTAGAGTACGACTGGATCGCATGGGACATAATAGGGTAAATTTTGTAATAGTTTACCTTAAGTACATGCATTTTTAAGCTAAATTATTACATATGATCAGTAATAATTTTTGTCTATTTTTTCACAGTTTCTATGGAGGCCATATATTTCAAACGAAATTCTGGAATGCCTTCCATCAAAAGCCTTTCAAAATAGCCACATCTGGAGAGCAAACATAGCATTAATATGCTTTCAGATTGTGGAATAGCACTAGGCGGATAAGGTATTACGCCAGTTTGGGATGCAACAGGCAATCCCTCAACCACCAGTGAACCTTAATGAAGTTCACAGAGTTTATATGCGCGGTAATCATGCAAAAAACTGGGCTGAAAGGCATTCAAACTGGATCTGATTTTGGAGAAAACGTTCTAGATGAATTATTCAGGGTCCTAAAATTATGTACAACAATTTCTCACCATTAGATGAATACATCAGATGGTTTTATACTCAAGGCTGACTATTTATTTTCCCATCGTCGGGACTTTAGGATGTGAGGAGTAGGTCACATGATCAACAAACTTCAAATCCAGACCCTCCTATAGAGCTTCATAGGCGTACTCGATGGCATAAAATTAGTTAGAGGATGAATCAACCTATTTTAGCAGAGGTTGATGATACCAATGCACCTAGGATGTCCTTCAATCATCCTGAACTAGTGCGTGATCTTAGGGTATTATCTAGTCCTAGATATTTATTTAGTCATGGTGGGGATGATGATGATAGGTGCTATCGGCTAGAGCCACCCACCAGTAGGTTAGATGCTAACCTTTTGACTCCTATGTCAACTGCAGCATATATGTCTCGCGTATATCGGTTTGAAACCCCCTTGGATAGTGGTACCCTCTCTATTTTTTACCTACCACGTACTGCTTCCTCTAGTAGTGGGCTAGGGTTTTTTGATATGGTGAACATTACTAGGGTTATAAGTGAACATAGGGATTCTATGTCGACTCAAGAAGAAGCCACTGAAGAAGAAGCACTGGCGGTGGAAGTAAGAGCCCAAAGACATCAAACTAGGGGCGTACATGGCAATGAAGATGAAAATGTTAAACGAAAAGTATTGTCACCACGTAATAGAAGAGCCCGGCTTTGTTGTTCTACACCGCGTGATAGGGCCTCCCAACAAAAGATATAAACTTGTATAAGACATTTGTATTATACAATTACATTGTTATATAGTTTTATAGTTCTGTTATACAGTTATGCAGTTATACAATGTTATACAATGCTGTAAATGTTATACATTTATATTGTAAATTTTTTTTATATTTCTTATGTTAGAAGATAATTAATAATAATAATAATAATAATTATTATTATTATTATTATTACATTGATATAATTTATATCAGAATAATTGTAGAGGTTACATGTTCAATGCATTATATTGTTATTATTATATTACAATAATTAATAACTATATGTGGAAGATATTTTATAGTAATAATTATATTTTAATAAATCCTAATAATATACTGTTATATTATGATTCTATTATAAATATTAATTTCGTATAGTAATTATATTATTTTCTATAATATATGTTTCTATTATTTATGTTGGAAGATAAATAAAAAATAACTTTAATTGCATTTTATTAAAAAAATAACATTTACATCATGAAATTGGAACTGATAACTTTTACAAATATAAATAATTAATTATACGTAATATAATCATAAACAAAAACTGATAATCAATGATGCGAACTTTCCCTCGATGTGCCAACTTGATAAGCGTAATTTTTTCGTCTATGGCCTTCATTCCTACATAGTCCACAGCACTTTGGTTGGCCTCTCTCCCTAAAATCTATTTCATTACGAATTCGGCTTGATTTTGGTCGACCTTTGGGATCTCTTCGCATTTCTTGATTAGGGCACAGTTGTGGACTATTATATTTCGGCCAATAAGCTTCATTCCTGATGGGTTGGAACTCATGTCGATAAACATTGTTTATAGTCTCTAGTCAATAAACATTGTCCACATATAGCATGTAATTTATATGGACATGAGCACAAGCAGCAACAACATGTGAACATGGGTACCTGTGTACTTAAAACTTCCCACAGTCACACCACTTCTCATTAAGATTTACTTTGTATGTTGAAGCCACAACTCCCTCTTGGGGGTTTTCTAAATCCTAAACCAAGAAAGATTGATTTGTTCATGTAAACCCATGAACAAGGTTTGAGTTAGCTTTTCTTCGATTTTCTTGCATGGCATTTGTGACTATTTCACAATCATTGTGCCCGGTTGTCATCATTGCAATCTATTTGTTCCTCATCACCCTAAATAATTTTGCTAATCTAAAATATGTGGTTTTCACCAAAGCAGTTATGGGAAGATAACGAGTCCCCTTCAACACTGAATTTGTACATTCAGCCAAGTTTGTCGTCATATGTCTATATCATCTTCCTTCATCATATGATTGTGCATACTTCTCCCGTGGGATCCTATTGATCCAATCGGCTGTTTCTGCATTCTTCGCATGAAGATTTTCATGCTGCCATTAAAAATGGGGTCGTCGCAACTCGTACGCTAAAAAAATCAGATGATAATTTTTGGACTTATTAACAACTTATAGATAAACATTAAAATTAATAAGATTGTAAGAGAGTAAATAACCATCAATGCGATCACATACCCATATTAACAACTTGTCGACGCAACTCTTTATTGTTAAACCTCTTCATGAAGTTGGCTGCAATATGTCGAATGCAGTACACAAATATGCATGTGGAGGTTTCTATGCACTACCTGAGTCTCTAATCACAGATTTTATGGATTCGTGTTGATAAGATATTAAGCATATCCCAGGTTGTCTAACAACATATTTACATAATTTGCTGAGAAAACATGACCATGCCTCTTTTGTCCACCCTCTACAATGGCAAAAGCAATATGTGCTATGTTTCGATTGTCATCTTATGCAACAGCTAATAGTAATGTTCCTTTGTATTTTTCATATAAGAATGTATCGTCTACTTGGACAACAGGTTTACAAAAGAGAAAGCCTTCAATGCAAGACTTGAATGTCCAAAAAAGTTGATGGAAAATATTCATACCTTGCACCATTCGATGACTGTAGTATGCAGGTACAGTTCGTAATCTCACTATTATGCCAGGAACAAAAGGTTGCATTGCACCTAACCATTTTGGGAGATCATCGTATGATTTATCCCAATCTCCATATAGTTGAACAATTGCCTTCAGGTTCGCTATCCACGCTTTCCTATAAGAGGTCATGTATCTATACCTATTTCGTATCTTGGCAACCAAAATTGAAATGGAAATGGCCAGATTTGCTTGTACTAAGGACAAAATGCATGAACATATCATGTTGGAATCCAGTTTCATGTGATCTTGTGAAATACGCCCAGATGCACAAGTATGAGGCCCATTATACTTTCTAATCTCCCATACTTGTGTCCTCTTCAATAATCTTGCCCTTATACTCTAGTTGCAACCCGCACCATACATTGTACTGATCGTGATATTTGATCGACGACGATTCTACTACTTTGTAATCTACAAAATTCTTGATATTGTAGTTCTTTATAGCAAAAACTGCCTCTTTTGTTGCAAGTTGCATCCCAACATAGAGCTCACCATTAAATGGATTTTAGCTTGTCGAAAACTCTAATGTTTGAGCATATTCTGAAAACTCTGCTACATGCATTGCATCTAGATCAATGGTGCATATATAGAGAGATGGCTTATATTGATGAAGAAGATCGCTAGCTTCACCAGTAGATGACAGATAAGAAACGTTGATATCACCACCGATATCTGGGCATGGATCATGGTTGTTATCACTATCATCAGCTTCAACATACTCTTCGGGCTCACTAAAGTCACCAACATAATCACCATGGGCTCCATATGACACTGCAAGATCAATAGCAAATGAACTTGGCCTTCCATATTCCATTTCAACATTTCTAATTAGAGAGTTTGTCATTATAAAGTTGTTTGGCTCATTATCTTCACCGCTAGGAACTGTTGGTGACATAGATAAATAATGAAAAGATTCATACAAATTATTCATCATCACTTGTGCATTTGGAGAAGGTTGACATTCAAGATTCTCAAACGGCCATGACATATGCACATCTGCAGTAGTCATGTATAAAGCTTCAGCATCACGATGTACATCCTCAAGGTTAGCATATAACTCCACTACACCGACATTAGAAAATTGCTGATGAACATCAAACATGTATCTGATATCATCATCATCTTCAAGTGGGAATGTCCTATATTGGACGCATCTTTCTCTCATGGAAATACGAAGCCTATACTTGATATCTGATACCCTGGTTCTGCTTGTAGCTCTGATTTTTATACCAATTTTTACCTTTAATTTTTCTATTATAATGTTTTCATCAATACTAATAGTTTTAGGATGGTCACTTTGAAAGTTAACACATTCTTCATTATTGACAATTTTTCTATTAAAATAGACAAGTGCAACAAATCTATTATTCATATTGGTAAGATAGAGATAACTCTAAACAAAATTGAAGACTAAGAAAACAAAAGAGGAGAATGAATAAGCACTATCACTAAACTCAAAAAACAACAATAGTAGCTGAGAATGAAAATGACAATAAAAATGACAATGATGAACTCATATTTATAATGCAACATAGTCAACAAGGTTTTTTTCCCATTCAAAATGTCTAAATTTATCCCATGCATTAGTCTAATCTTTACACTCTGACATTTACAATCCATGCATTAGTCTCAGCAACTAAAGATAATATTAGAAGGAATCTGATTCCTATACATTACTCTCATCAACTTATTTCATATCAGCAGAAATCGCCCTTCTCATGCATTAGTCTCACCAACTTATTTCATATAAAAAAGAATCTGATTCACATGCATTAGTTTTATCAACTTATTTCATATCAGAAGAAATTTGATTGCAAACATTAGTCTTATCAATTTATTTCATATAAGAAAGAATCTGATTTACATGCATTAGTCTTATCAACTTATTTCATATTAGAAGAAATCTGATTGCATGTATTAGTCTCATCAATTTATTTCATATCAGAAAAATCTGATTACCTTGCATTAGTCTTATCAACTTATTTTATTTAAAAAAATGTAATTTTTATACATTAGTCACGTCCTTTCAAATGTAAATAAAACCTAAACCCTAAAACTTAAACTGTGTCATGAAATACGAAATCATCAGATGATTTGATAATTTCTCAATGCGGTAAAAAAATTTAACAAAAAAAATGCATATAGTTGGGAAATCACCATTTCGTATAGCTATTTCTCTAACTGTATGCCTTCATTGTCCACCGATTTTGCAATTACATTGAGAAATCGATATTTTATTTGATGATTATGCACCGATTTTATAATTAATGAGAAATTGACATTTTATTTGTCTATTTCTTATAAGAAATTGGGAAATCTCTTAATCAAATAGTGATTTCTTAACTAGATGTTGGACGATTTTCCAATCAAATTTTATAATTTTTTTTGTATTGAAAAATTTGCATTTTAAATGTCGATCTCTTAATAGATTTTTAAAATTGACTTACTTCGATAAATAATCTTGAAACGACCTAAAATCGTAAATAAAAAAATTTTTAATATTATTTTAATAAAAAAGCCGGATATTGTTTCCATTAATTTCAATTTTGGCTATAAGATCGTGTCAAAAACTTGGAATAATCCTTCTCCAGAAGAGTAAACTCTAACCGGCGAGCTTATGTTTTAATGGCCAGGAGCAAGTTTTGAACCCTTTAGGTTTCAGGTCCAACTACCAGACGGGGTGCATCAGGGCGGGAATAATACTTAGCGTTTCAGACCGTGTTGCTAACATAGGGTTTGGCCGTTTGGAATTTATTTTGATAGGATGGGTTGTATGAGATTAGTTATTATAATAATAGTAAAATATGTATTTTATGCCCACCCACTTTTTTTATTTTTTTATAAAATATGTTATTTTTTAAAATTTTTAATAATTTTAATAATTTAACATATTTTTTAATATTTATATTATTATATTATATTTATTTATTTTTTATATGATATAAATTATATAGTATATATAAAAATAAAAATAAATATATTATATACTAGTAAAAATTAGTAGTGTAAGATTAAAAGTTATTAAACTATCAAAATTGTAAACATAGATATGATACATCGATTGACATGTCATGTTAATCTTGTGTGTCATGTTTATTATATAACTTTTATGTTTATTCAATGTATATTATATTTTTATATTGTATCGAAAATTATCAAATATATATAACTATCGCCCGTAAAATCATAGATTCAATACCTAATTAGTTCTCCATATTGAAATTGCCCAAAGGTTAAAAATTTAACTAGTTTGCATTAGCTTTAAATTACAAAAACAGAATAATCCTCCTGGAATCTTATTTATCTCTAGGCAACAATATCGATTGAACATGTGAGTTATTGAGATTATGGCTGCTTATTTAGATATCATTATCATCAGCTTGTCACTTGCAGTTAGTCGTCAAGTGCCTCTTATACCCTGCAAATCAATTAAAAAAGAATCAAACTATTAATTTTCACATCTAAAGATCTAAACAAATGAAATGTCGTTGCGAAATTTGATTGCAATAACATATTTCTCGTTTCCAGAATATTATTATAAGACTAAAACTTAAATGAGTTTAAGAAATTTTAGTTAAAAAATATAAACATGCGTAAGTAGTAATAAGTTTTTTTTTTCTTTTTTACCTACGACTTACTCGTTGTATTCGCTTTGGATTTTGCCAGCATTAGGGTCAGCAATCATGGCAAAAGCCTCTTGAGAAAGGTCAATGGTTCCCTGGCAACCTGGAGGACAGTAATCCAGAAATTTAATGACAATAGAGCCACCCCGGCAAGGCTGTGGGACGCCAAGTTTGGTGGCTCCGGTGCACCTCCCACTGTACCTTCTATCGCATGCTGCCCTATTGTTCCATATAGCATCACTCGCTGCTGCGATCGTAACCTTATTTAACCCATGTACTTTTTGACTGAGATTAATTTATAATTTTGATATGCGCATATTTTAAAAAATGAAAAAAAATTAATTTTTATTTAAATCCAAATCTTAATTTTCCCACTTTGAATTTGAATTTAAAATTTTTAATTTTCTCAAACAAACAATTTTAAATTTATGAATTTAAAAATCATAATTTTAAATCTAAAATTTTGAAATCTAAATCTAAATTTATGTTTTTAAACCTAATCTTATAGCTTATAAAAATTTTAATACTCTTCACTTAAATTTTTAAAATAAAAAATAAATGTATTAAATTAAATGAGAAATATAATACTAAGTATTTTTATTATTTGTGAACCTGACTTTTCTTTTGGAAAATGAAACTGCCATGAAAAGGACTTTATGGACGCAAAATTTATTTTACAATTCGTCATTGATGTTTTATTTTCGGTGGAAAAATTTCTCACTTGCTTTATTATATCGAATTTTGAGGTATGAAAGCTTGAGTTTAAGCTAGAATATCCATGAATCGAGTGGGTCAGGTAAGGTTCGAAAAATTTTAAATTTGAAACTCAAATTAAAATTTAGTCAAACTCAATTTGTAGGTCCAAATTTATTATTTATAAATTAAAAATATTAAAAAAAATTATATTAATATTTATATAATTTTTTAATTAAATTTTAAAAAATATATTATTATAATTAAAAATACTGTTTCGGGTTAGATCGACTTGGAACAACAAATTGAAAACCCAAGCCTAATGATAATGAGATTAATTATTATAACAATGAGATTAAAATCACTAGCGAAATATATTTTTCGATTAGAAATGTTTATAGATCAGATCAGGCTGGACCATGTTTGGCCCAAGCTTATGTAAGATATTAACAAATAACTAACTTAAAATATGAGTCTCAAAGTCTGCTTAAGTCCATTTATATTTTGTAAATAACTAACTCAAATACATTTATGCCCACCCACTTTTTTCTAATTTTCTTTTTTAAAAAACATGTTTTTTTTTTAAATATTCAATAATCTTCTTTTCTCTTTTATTAAGTTCTTAAATATGGATGATATAATATTTTTTTAATGTTTATAATATTATATTGATATATTTAATCTTTATATGACATAAATTACATAACATATATAAAAATAAAAATAAATATATTATATTATATAAAAATAAAAATTAGTAATATACGAGTGAACATTATTAAATTTGTCAAAATCGTCAACACATATATAATACATGAATGAACATATCATGATAATCATATTTAATTATGTCATATTTATTATATTATTTCGAGGCCGCCAATAGGAAGTTTGGCAAGGCTGGGTGTGGTGGTGTTTTGAGAAATGAAAGTGTTGTCTTGGCCATGTTCTCTACGCCTTTGGGTGTCCTGGATTTGGATGTTGCTGAGGTTATTGCAATCAAAATGGCTTTGGAGTTGTTCATTAAAACTGAGTGGTTGGTTAAGAAGGGGCTAATGGTGGGGTCGGACTTTGATACTGCTGTGAGTTGGTGTAAAAATCCTTTGTCTCGACCGTGGAAACTGTGGAATTCCTTTTCTCGCATTGATGAACTGTTGCTGGAAATTGGAGAGGTTGTCTTCACCAACACCCTCAGGGATGCCAATAGTATGGCTGATGCACTTGCAAAGGCAGGAGTCGAGAGACAGAGTATGTTTATGGCATGGTGGTAAGTAATTGGAAACTCATTGTTAAATCCCTGCAATGGTTTTAGATTGAATACGGTTAGGTGAGTCTGGGAGTACGTCAGTATTTATCAGATAGGTGTTTAATGGTCAGATTATGTTGGTTGTATTGTAAGGGGGAATTATTGATTTGGATGACGTTGGTATGGGCTTTTTCCTTTGGATTTTTTTTTCTTTTCTTGGCTTTCTTGGCTCCTTCTGTAATCTGTTTGACTATTAATAAATGTTATTTGGCTGAGGAACAAAATATAACATCTCTTGTAAATATATAGATTCGATGCTTACTTCGGTCTTCACATTGAAATTACCCAAGAGCAAGAGGTTAAAAATTTAAGTAGTCTGCGTTAGCTTTAAATTACAAGAACAAAAGAATCCTCCTGGATTCTTATTTATTTTCTAAGCAACAATATTGATTGAACATGCAAGTTACTGAGATTATGGCTGCTTATTTAGATATCATTATCATCAGCCTGTCACTTGCATTTTATAGTCTTCAAGTGCCTCTTATACCCTGCAAATCAAAATTAAAAAAAAAAAATATTAATTTTTCACATCTGTAGATCTATAGGTGAAATGTCTTTGCCAAATTCGATTACTATAACCTATTTTTCTTGTTTCTAGAATATTATTATGAGACTAGAATTTAAATGAATTTAAGAAATTTTAATTAAAAAAACATAAACATGCTTAAGTAGTAAGTAACAAGAGTTTTATTTTTTGTTTTCTGCCTTACTCATTATATTCGATTTGGATTTTCCCGGCATTAGGGTCAGCAATCATTGCAAAAGCCTCTTGAGAAAGGTCAATGGTTCCCTGGCACCCTGGAGGACAGTAATCCACAACTTTTACGACAATAGAGCCACCCCGGCAAGGCTGTGGGACGCCAAGGTTGGTGGCTCCGGTGCACCTCACACTGTACCTTTTATTGCATGCTGCCCTGTTGTTCCATATAGCATCACTCGCTGCCGCGATCATAACTCCATCGTCTTGATATCCATTGCATGAAGAAGCTGCCAAACGAAACAAAATATTGAGTTATTGCATATATACGCTACTGCTTAATTGAAAATTTATGAACGGTTTGGCAGTAAACCAAATCACTTTTATCTCTTTAATTAATTATGCCTGCAAAGAGATTGCTCTAGGAAAGCCTTTCTAAAGGATATAATCAGTTTTAGAGCCGAGTAAAGTAATTTTTTTTTTTCTCTTTTTAACTCAACTCGAGGGACGGGGGATAGATGCTTACGGACATAAGGAGGAGTATAGAAGGTGGCAGTTCCTTGAATGGCAGATGCGACTGTGACAATGGTTGCAGCAGCCATTGCCATGATCACCATCATCACAGCTCTCTTGCCCTCAGCCATTGCTTTTTTAATTGATGAAAGATTAAAAGTAATTCTACTATAGTACTAATATGAAGTCTAAATTTTTTTTAATGTGCAGAGAAGAAAGCTGCCATTCCCTTCCATTTATGGTGGGAAACCTTGAAAACCAATGGGCCATAACTCTTACAAATGGTCATCGAGTCAATTCCATGAAAATAATTACTTCGACTGGAAATAGAGTACTAGGAATTGTCTGGACCATTGAAAATTAGGGATTTAAATTGTGGATATGTGCCGCGTTTATCGCCTAAGATAAATATTATTATAGTTAATATTGCAATAAATATCAATGAAACAAATAATTGAAAATCGTAAAAATAGAAACCATTAGTTATACAAGATAACAGGAATCTAGAAGCCTTATTGTTACTATCGTGGAAGAGTAAGACTTTTCAAGTTGCCTAGAAAGTCCAAAGTACGATAGTAATTAGAGTAGCCTGTGGTTCTAGATGAGAAAACTCTTTCTTTGACCGATCAAAGAATGAGACAATTAGGAAAAGTCTTTCCTTATCAACGAAGATACTTTTCCATATACGTCTGCAAATGCAAATTCTTATTTGGAAGCCGCCATGAAAATTTTCCATTTGAATTGTTCTCCCTTATTTTCTCTTTTTCTTTGTTCTTTGCAAATATATGAGAATCATTTGATATTAAACTATACAAAAGGATGTTTCAAAAAAAAAAAAAAAAACTATACAAAAGGAAATAACTCATTTCATTTTCGCTCTTAATGGTTAACCTTGGACGAAAGGGAGATATTTATTAATCAAATGCTAGTAGTAAATTTTTGTTTAATTTGTATTTAAAAGGTAATATATATAAAAAAATTATTATATTGGTATTTCTTAATTACTACATCATATCCGGATCCATCTTGTAATATTACATCATATAATCTTTTTTTTTTTTTTTTAAATTCATCAAGTCTTAACCATGTTATAATAAATATGAAAATAATGTTTATGGCTATGAGCAAGTTTCGAACCTTTTAGGTTTCAGGTCCAATTGCCAGATAGGGTGCAGGTGCATCTCGATGAAAATAATCCTTATCGTGTCAAACCATGTTGCTAAATTAGGGTTTAACCATTTAGGGTCCATTTGAATAAGTTATAAGATTGAAAACAACTATGGTAATGAAATTAGTTATTATAATCATAATATTAAAATTACTTGTGGGATATGTGTTTGGATTAGAGGTGTCTATAGATTGGGTCAGGTTGAGCTAAGTTCGGCTTAAGTTTATATATGGTTCACATATAAACATTATATATAAATGCCCAACTTGACCCGACTTGAAATGTGAATCTCAAATTCTACTCAAGTCCATAGATAATTTAAACCTATTTAGGCTCAGTCATTTTTTTTCTAAAAATTGTTAAAAAAGGTTGTTTTTTGATCTTTTATTAAGTTCTTAAATTTAGATTTTAATGTTTACACTATTATATTGTATATATTTAACTTTTATATGATATAAATTATATAATATAAAAATAAAAATAAATATATTATATAATTCAAAAATGGCCTAGGCTCGAACCTTGAATGTTGGAGCCAAGGCCCGACCTATTTTTTAAATGAACTTCATTTTTGCCTAAACTCATTTTTATGGCCTAATATGTTTGTCCAAACCCTCCAAATATTAGGTTGGCTTTCGGAGTGACCTGACCCTTAAATAAATCTAGTTTGGATGCAAAAATAACACTAACCAAGAATAAGAAATCGAATCAAAGGTTGAATCGACTGAACCGAACAATTCAACCATTATAGAATATAAAAGATTAAAAATATATATAATTAAGAAAAAAATAAAAAAGGAAAAATAAAAAAATTTAAAAATAAAAAAAATAATACGAGTAGCATTAAAGTGCATTATAAGTTTATAAATTATAACAACAAAGTTAAAAATATAAACTTTTAAAGACACAACTAGAACAATGACATGCAAAGTGTGATACATTAACAATAACTACAACAAAGTCAAAGTTTTTAACTTAAAGCCTTAGACATAAATAAAAAATCCAAAATCCAAATTTACGAAATATAAGCAAGTAAAATATAATAATTGAAAAACATCTTATTTGCGCTCATCAATTCCATTTTCATCTTGATATTGATATTTTCACCACCGAAAGATAAAAGATAATATTCCTCTTTTACCACCAAAACATCATCATCATCATTAATACAATCTATGTTTTCAATATTTGCCTCATTTAGCAAAAAAAAATAACAATTACAAATGAATGATAAAAGTAATTACTTATTAATTATTTATTAATTATAAAGAATTTAACTTTCAAGTTCAAATGCAATATTTATTAATCAGCAACATTTTAATTTTCTCCCCTTAAAAAAAAAAACCATATTTTCAGCTCTTCAAAGTTTAGATTAGCTTCTAAAGAGGATTCATCCTCAATGATCCAAGAAATGATATTACCGATACAGTCATAGTCAATAGGATCTAAAGATTTGTTGTCGTTGAAAGTTCTACAAAACAAAACAATGTAATCTATGTTTAATCAACATAATCAAAAAATGAAAAAAAAAAAACTATTTCAAATTAATTAAAGACAATGAATAAAGTATTGGTTATAACTACATACCTATTCTTCAAACTAAGATTATAATGTACGAAAACAAGATTATTTAACTTCTGATATCTAACCTATTTATTTGTTTTGTGTGTATTTTTTCAAAAACACTCTAATTTTGTTCACAACCGGAAGATAAAACTGTTTGACTAAGAATTCATATGGCCAATTGTTGAAAATTAGGAGCACCATATCTAAAGAACCTCCATCAGTCATATAGAAAAACCGAAAATATAGTATATAAATGATAAAACTTCATGTTTTTTCATTTTCATTCTAAAACAATATGTTGGATTGGATACTAATCTATTTTACCTAGCCTTATAGTTTTGCTAAAAGTAAGAACTAGCTCACTTTTGAAACTATTTTACGCTCTTGAAAAATTAAAGAATCATTTATTAACTTTTTGCTACCATATGCAATATGTTTGTTGCTGAGTATAGTTAAAAGCATATCTATTATATCTGGGATTAACAACCGTTTTCCTTATCTTATCGAAAGGCTAGATTCAAATATTGGGCAATGCTACAGAGATATTAACAAAATTAATGACCCCATCTCTTTTTCAAAATTGAAGTATAAGGCTTATACAATCTCTTTTTATACTTAGATGTTTCCTTGATAGCTTTGTTTGCCCTCAACATTCTTTCATATCATAACCCAAAGCAAATTTTCATCAAAATCCATAAATTTCAACAATAGTACAATTGGAGACTCAATTTTAATAGTCACTAATTAATCATTCCAAATTGATCAACCAAAATAACATTTTGCATTTGTTTATTTCATTGATCCGGACATATACCTAGCATTGAACTCTTTAGAAGTAACTTGCCTTGCAAATTTCGCTTATGATCATGAAGACTTTTCAAGGCAATAAAAGTTTTGGCAAAACATGTATCACCAGGCTGTAAAAATTTTGTCCACTTATGTAGACACCTAAATTTATTTGGACCTCCTTTTTCGAAAATCCAAAAATATCTGAGACTTGTGTAGGCTTTGTTAAGGTAAAATGAATATTTTCAAAAACTATTTAGTTGTGCTTAAATGGCCATAGGTGCACGTGACAATATTAGTACCGTTTCAAGGGTCGTACATAACAAATCTTGGATGAAAAGATAATACCAAGGTAAAAAAAATTAGTTTTTAACTTTATACTTGCGAAATTTTGAAATTTGTTTTTGTTTATGTTATCACGGACAAATTCCATTTTTAGGAATTTTCAAGAATTTTCGTTAAACATGGGAAGTTGACCGTCATATATTTTTATCGATATCAATGTGGCATTTATGTGGATATGCACTCCGAAAAATAAAAAATATTCAACAAAAAATTTTTATTAGCATTTTTTACCATGAGGTATCAAGTTAGCAATTTTTACCAATTATTTTTGAATTTTTCACTGTATCACGAGTATTTTGCTCATAAATTTTTTGATAAAGACTTGTTTTGGATTTTGGATTTTTATCTTTACCATTTTATAAATTAATGTTTTAAATATTTAATTCATTTTATATAAGTTTCACTATATTTTTAAAAATTTTTCTAGTTCTAAAATACGAGCTTTGTTTTATATGTAAATATTTGGTGGAGTTTTGTTGAGTTTTAAACTTCAAAATTCTTTAAATATTTCCATTTAACCACTAGTAAATCAGTTTTTCAAAATTCATTTTATTTTATGAGTTTTATATTTTTTTTAGAATTTTCCTAATTCTAGGATATAAAGTTTTCTACTTCATAAATTTTTTTGGTTGATTTTTTTGAGTTTATAATTTTTAAAATCATTCAAATATTATTATTTAATTCATATTAAATCAAATTTTCAAACTTTAATTCATTTTATGAGAATCGTTTTGGTTTTTAGAATTTTTTTCATTTTTGAGATACAAAATTTTCTACTCCATAATTTTTTCAGGGGATTGTTTTGAATTTATAATTTTTAAAATTATTCAAATATTATTGTCTAACTCCTATTAAATCAATTTTTCAAAATTTATTTTACCTTATGAGTTTTGCATTTTCTTTCAGAATTTTTTCGTTTCCAAAGTACAGAGTTTTTTACCCTGTAAATTTTTATAAGAAGATATTTTTGAGTTTATAATTTTTAAAATTCTTCAAATATCATTATTAAACTCATATTAAATCCGTTTGCAAGGATTCAATTTATTTTATGAGTTTTGCATTTTTTCAATGTAACAATTTTCTCCGATAAGTGTTTTTCTCGTAAAATTTTATAAATTTATAATTTTTTATGGTTTTTTTCTTGGACATTAAAATTGATTTTATTATTATATTAAATTACATTGGTCATATGAAATCTTGTTTCAAATACATAATTTTTAACTTTTACAATTTAATTCTTCTAATTAATTTTTGTGGTATAATTTTACATATTATACAAATATCGTCTAAAATATTTGTAGAATTGATGATGCCATGCATGATGCAATTCATAAAATTACAAAAATAGTAAATTTAAATCAAATCAAAGTAAAAAAGGCAAAAAAATAAAATAAATATTAAATAAAAACAAAAAAGAAAGAAAAAGTCCTAGAATTCTCTAGGATCAATTCAGCCGAGGGCTATTTCTTCAGCCCTTGGCTGATTTCCATCCCCTAGCCCTTGGTCGATTTCCATCCCCTATAAATAAGGGTAGTTTTCTCGAATTGAGGTTTTTAAGTGAAGGGAGAAAAAATACAAAAAAAGCAAAAAAATTCATTAAATTTTCAAGCTTTTTTAAAGTAAATTCCTGTACAAAATTTTGTTTTGTTAATTCCATTCAACTTTTCTTCCTTTTAGTAGAAATATTGTCATTTTCATGTATGTATTTTTTGTGTTAATTTTCTTGATAACTTTCATGTTGATTTATTCATTATTTATGTTGATTTTATGCATATTTTAGTTTCTTAAAAATTATGTCATGTGTATATGTTGATATTTATGCAAACATCTTATGCAAAATACTGTTTTTGGTTGAAATATATGCTAATAAAAAATATTTGTGGGCTTAGAATAATTTTTCTTGCTTGATTTCATGAAATTTATGACTATTTTGTAAAGTTTGAAATTTTTAGGGGCCTAAAAATAACTTTCCCAAATTTTTGGTGGCCTTGGACGTTGATTCTAAGCTTGGCTGGATCTAATTTTGATGATTTTGTGATGTTTTTATTTTATTTTGCTTGTTTTGTGAGTATGGAAATTTTAGGGACTAAATTGCAAAAATCATAAAACTTTTTCTATGGCCATCCAAGCTTGGCCAAACCTCATAGACAGTCTTAAAAATGTTTCTATGCTTACTTTAACATATTTTAATGTGTTTTATTCATTTTGCACCATTTTAGGGCCATTTTATAATTTTAAAAACTTTAGGTACTTTTGCAAAATGTGAAAAAAAATGCTTTGTGGCCATAAGTGTTTGGCTGAATAATTTTCATGACTTTTAGTGTGGTTTTTGTGAATTTTCATGATGTATTTGGTGTTTATTTATGATTTTCTATTATGTAAGGACTGAATTGTAAAAATAGAAAATTTTGTTTCAAAGCCATCCATGCTTGGCCAATTGCTTGTGCGTACTTGTGGAAGTGTTTTCATGTTTATTTTGATACGTATGAATATGCCTTGTGCATTTTCCATCATTTTATGACCATTTTGTAAGTTTAGAAAATATAAGGACTTATTTGTAAAATTGCAAAATTTTTGTTCTAAGGCATAGGTAGTTGGCCGAATTTATTATATGATCTTTGGTATGATTTCCATGATTTTTGGTGATCAATTTTGTGTTTAATTATGTATTTATGTTGTATAAGGACTAAATTGCAAAGTTAGAAAACTTTAGGGATCATTCTGGAAAACTTTGTATTTTGGAGTTATTATGATGTTTTTGACATTTTAAAATTATTTCTAACATTCCTATGGTCCTCTGTAGGGGTGTAGACATTATTAAAACTTTTCATATTCTTCTAGTTTTCCATTAGGGTAGAAATGTAATTTTGAGAAGTTTAAGGACTTATTAGTAATGTTTGCATTTTAAGTCATTTTTGATACTTAAGTTACCCATGGAAGGTATAATGGTCATTTGATATCATTTTCAAGCCCTCTAGGTTACTAGGATATTTATAGGTCGAAGGTATACATCAGGAGTATTTTAGTAATTTTATGTTAGAACCTAATCCTATGTGATCATCGGGATACTTCTATGTCGAAGTTTATAACAGGAACATGTTCATTTATTTATGATGTCATCGAGCCCTTTAGGTTACCGAGATACTTATAGGTCAAGTGTGCGCTCTAGAGGTATTTTGGTAATTTATCCTAGAATTGAGTCCTTTATAATCACTGGGATACTTATATGTTGAAGATGCGTAATAGGGATAGGTTCATTGTTTTATAGAGTTATTGAGTCCTTTAGGCTAACCAGGATACTTAAATGTCGAAGATAGATCTTAAGGATATTTTAGTAATTTATAATAGAACCAAGTCCTATGTGATCACTGGGATACTTCTACGTTGAAGGTGTACAGTAGGAATAGGTTCATTCGTCTATAATGTTATAGAATCTTCTAAGGTATCGGGATACTTATATGTCAAAGGTGCTTCTTAGGAACATTTCATTAATTCATTTTTGAATAAGTCTTTTAGGGTCACCAGGATACTTCTATGTCAAAGGTATACTTCAGGGGACATATTGGTCATATCGACCACACTCAGGTCCTTAGAGTTGAGTTTAGTACATTTTGTCCAAACCGAGTCTTAGGGCGATTTTTTTATTAATATTATTAATAAAATTGAAAATTTTGCAAATTAAGACAATGTCTCTGATGTTAAAATAGTATGTGGAATTTCACCTAGCGTACGAGATGGATTCTATAGATTATTTCCATAACTAGATATCTCTTTCAAAATAAAAATCATGATTTTTTGAATTAAGAAAAATAAAACCTTTTGTATTCCTTTGGCCCTCCAGCATGGTATAAAAGATATTTTGATTTTTAAAATCTTTCGTATTCCATCGGCTTTTCAGCAGGGTATGAAAGAAAATGATAAAAGCTTTCATGTTCTTTTGGTTCTCTGGAAAAGTGCGAAAGATATTTTGATTTTCAAAAATATTAAAAACCTAATTTTTCCCATCCGAAATAATAAATTTGTTTAATAAAATTTTATTTTTATAAATGAAAATTATAATTAAATATCGAATATTGAAATCGAATAAAAAAAATTTAAGTTAACATGTGATTAATAAGATACCGATTACCAGGCGTTACTAGAAGGTTGATTCGGAGTTTGATTCATAACCCTCGAAATGCAAACTTTGGTAGGTGACTAATCTCACATAGCCAAAATAAGATTGGTGACGACTTCAAAATAAATGGTTGTTTCATAACGACTATTTAGACTTAAGTTGAGTAATCGATTCATCTTGACAACGTAGTCCCTAAGTATGAAAAGTAAAGAATAATAAAATAGTAATGATATGGCCCCAAAAATAAAAGAAAATAATGATATATATATATATATATATAAATAAGGGGTACATCCACCATTTTAAATCAAGCTAGCTAAGATTATTATATGGGCCATGTTATGACAACCTATCTTTCTTTCTTAACCAACTCAAAGTCCACTTGTGATTATGCACAAAAACAATAATAAAAGAAGCTAGTTGAGCTAAACTTTTCAATCGAGGTATTTTTGCAATATCCTTTAAAATTCAATTCAAATAATGTGTTGCATATGGTGACCATAAAATATTAGGATAGTTATCATTAAGTAATCGCCTAACAGCGTTGTAACTGTCAACATTATCAATAACTAGATAAACACATTGTGCAGACCAACAATATCCATAATTTCAACAAACAAATTACAAAGGGTTTATACATTTGAAAACATGTCTAATGCATCAACAAATTTGATGAAGCATATATTATGCATCCATATTCAGCCTAAATGCTTGTATATGAATCAGCACGCAATTATAATTCTTTTCGCTAGCCATTAAATAAGTTAGCTCAAAAAGCATAGTATATAGGACCTGTGTATCCTAAACCCATGCCTGATATAACATCAATCATTGGCTGGACATACAATGAATTATTCATTGGGACATAAGCGTCATAGAAAAAATAAGCAATAGCTAAGTCTATTTGATGCCACTTCTCTTTGCTTTGCAATGCAACCTTAATAATAGGTTGCAATCCAACATTGGCTCCCCTAGGAAAATAAGAAATAATGTCTAAACTTCATTGTTTTATTTTGCTTGATAAACCATTACCCTCTTAAAAAATTCTAACAACTCATTCTTTCGTCATGTTACCTTCAAGTTGATGATTATGGCTGAATGGATACATTACTTCTTTAATAATTTCATTTTCTCTTTTCTATTCTTGAAATTTATTTAACTTTTCTTGCATTCTAAAATGAACGTTTAGAAGAACTTTATTACATGACCCAATGTCACCCCTTTGGCTAGTAAAATGCATTTTCATTCTATTGATGCCTTTATCTTTCATAACTTTAGAACAAAAAGTACATATATACATCTTTTTCCCATCATTACTTCTTTATTTCACAACATAAGCCCAAGTAAGATCAGATTTAGAATGAATAGATCGAGAAGATTAGTTTGATAATGGTTAGCTTGATGGTGTAAAGTTATCAGTGGTGTCCATGTCATTATCACAAATGTAAATAAAGTTGCATACGTTATTTCATATATAAAGTATAAACAATGTTGCATACATTACCAAGAGAAGGAAGAAGAACACCTATACGTTTATAATGACAATCCATGAATGGCATTATTAGAAGTACATGTCAAACAATTTATTATCAATATAAAGATAAACCCTTTAAAACTTAAAAGTATGAATGTCACATCATATTTTGCTATATCCTTAATAATTATAAATTTAATTGATTAATTACTTACAATAATACGTGATATGTTATTACTATTATTCTTTAATTTAAACTTTTCTAATTAGATTACTAGTATCGATAGCTTTTGATGCTGGTACCAAAGATTGTAAAATAATATTCCTATTGCTATCGAAATCTATGAAATTTTAGCGCCATGAAAACTTGGAATAATCACAAATTCTAATTGGTGTTGGTAGTGTGTTAATTTTGTTGCTCAAAATTTTCAAGATTACATGCCTTTCTTTGTTTTTTTTTAACAATTTTGGCCTTGATCCATATTGAAGGAAGAAAAAAATATAAAAAAGCATCATCTATTTAATTAAATTGAAGATCTAATTAGGAATATGCAAGTTTTGGTTTAATAATTATATCTAGTTACATTTTAGTTAATTAAGTGTGACTTAATAATAAAATGTATGTACTATGTATTATATTCCTCCAATAAGTTACAACAAACATGCGTTCTAAAATATATTCATGCACATACTGCAATGTAATTGCTAGATCTAGGATTATTCTTGAAGGCAACATATTTGCAATTTTGTGTCAATATTAAAAGCATTGGCCGCTTGCTTTGCACACCACTTTCATAACACTTAGCTAATTTCAGTACTTATGAATGTATATAGATCCGTAATTATATATAGATCAATAATTATATAGAGCTAAACCTCAATTTCTATAAACAAAAAATGAATAACAAAGTAGAGACAAGCAACTAAGCTGTAAGCTCGAGAAAGAACTAAGAAGAGAAGGCATATAAGTTGTGAGATGTCGGGATTATAGTACTGAAAAGAGAAGAACACTTTTATATCTTTGCTTAATGGATTTGAAAAAAGAAGTGACAAAGAGTGAGAAAAACTAATCTAGAAATGACAGCCACCTGGTATTGGGAACTAAAAATAACATTGCTTTGATGCTTGTTATTTTCTTTTTTATGGGAAAAAAAACCTTAGGGAATTGGATTAGAGGGATTAAGCTAAGGTAGTCAGTACCGTACTGGTGGTTGTATTATTTTTGTTTTGGTACAGGTATATATCGGTATCAGTATATTTCGGTGTATCGTTTTGGGTTTATCGGAGTTTAAATATTTTTAATTTATATATATGAAAAATACTTTTAAATATGAAATAAATAAGATTAAATAAATTTTATATATTAAATATTCATCAATTATATATAATGTTCTAAAAA
>JBBYHL010000021.1:7004493-7039280 GCA_038381835.1 Adansonia madagascariensis
CTCTGGCTTGATATGGCCAATTATTGGCGAATACTTTATTTATAGGATCAATTAGTTGGCTAATAAAAATTTCGACGAAGTCGAGTTAGTTGGAGCACATAAGTTGAAAATGAGCACTAAACATTCGGAATTATAACAGTGAAGATCTATGGTTTAAATGATAAGATTAATCTCAGTTATAGGAAGTTTGAAACAGCAAGAACTTGATCTGTTTAGAGACCAAGAATAATAAAACTGAAAAAACAAGAAACTTGATGCCGTTCACGGAAAAACTTAGGTTATAAATAAAATGATTCCCGTTACCTATCTTCTTCAATTCGACCTCCTCGCCAGCTCTATTCTTTTGCCAGTCCGTTCAATATCTTTCTAGTTTGTAGCTAAGACACCATGGCATTTAGTAATTCAAGCATGTACACGACCGGAATGGATGGTACGAAAAGAGCGGAAGAGATCTGCCTTAAATTTCCTCCCAAAGTCAGCTCTCCAGGCTTGCCTGCATTGCTTGGGGACAATGATAAACATGAGAAACTTATGGACTTTTCAGGGCCAAGACTTCATTTCCAGATGGTTCTCACTTTTGTTCTGACTCAAGCAATTCATAGTCTGCTCAAATACTTGGGACTGCCAATGTTTATCTCGCAGATTCTTGTATGTGCAGGCTCTCATACGATTACTTTTCTTTTTCCCTTTTTTTTTTCAATTTTAGGAAATCCTGATAAACGGTTATCAACTTTTTTTTCTTAATGCAGGCAGGGATAATAGTCGGTCCTATGGTTTTCGATGAACATCATTCTTTGGTTGCAATATCAGAGGATAGTATTGCAGTTCTGGGTACGGTGGCAGCCTTGGGATATGTGTTCTTTTTATTTTTAAGTGGGGTAAAGATGGACGTGAGCTTGACATACAAGTCGGGAAGGAAGGCCGTCTGTATTGGTTTCCTCACAGTGGTGCTGCCTCTGATATGTTGTTTGATAACGGTTAGGGTGCTTCACCCAGAAGGCAATTTGTTTTCAAACAGAAGTTTCTTTCTCGCGGTAACATATTCCGGGACTTCATTCCCAGTCATACATTATCTTCTTAGTGAGCTGAAAATCTTGAATTCGGAACTTGGCAGGCTAGGACTATCGGCAGCTCTTATAGGTGACATCGTAACACTAGTTCTTATGAATTTTAGCCAATGGGTGCAAGCAGGGCTTGAAAAAGGAAGAGATGTCGTTCTGATAGATGTTGGACTAGCTGTACTCTTTGTTTTAATCGTACTGTTTGTGTTGCGACCCGGGATGAAATGGATGGTGAAACGCACACCAGATGCTGGCCAGATAAAGGATATATGCTTTTATGCCATCGTTTTGGCATTCATGATGACACCTAGGCTTACCGAACTATTTCGTATACATCTTCTATTTGGCCCATTTATTCTGGGTTTGGCTGTCCCAGATGGACCCCCATTGGGATCTATTCTAGTCGAAAAATTAGACCCTGTTATTTCAGGGTTGTTTTTGCCTTTATTTGCTACAACATGTGGGATGAGGATTGATCTGTCTTACCTTAAACAGTCTAACGAGTTTGCAAATCACCAAGCAATTGCAGCTGTGGTAACACTTATTGTCAAATTTGGGGTCTCTCTGGTGTTGCCCTTATTATGTAGGACGCCCACAAGGGATTCTCTGGCACTTGCTTTTATAATGATAACCAAAGGCATCGTTGAGATGGGTTCCTATAGCATCCTGAATGACAGCCGTGTATGTATTCCCTTAACGTTTTCGGTATTTTTCAATATATCTATGTAATCATTGGATCACATCCATGCACGCATTCAGTTATTGATGAACGATATTAACATTTCTTAAAAGATATATGGAGGAAACTAAGAAACCTGAAAACTTGAAACCCATCTATTAAAAGCAGTCATTTTTCTCAGTTCCATAATATATAACATATCGACCATGGTTCATTACAGAATTAATGCAGGCAAAGGTATTAATTTCTTAATTTATTATAATAATGCACACAAAAGGAGGTGTCTAATGTTTTGTTGTTTAATTCATTTAAAAAAATGCAGGTTATATCGGAGGATATATTTGCTTACATGGCTATTATCATCCTTTTGGTAGCAAGCATTGTCCCAGTACTTGTGAAAAGCCTTTATGATCCGTCAAGGAAGTATTTATGCTTCCAGAAAAGAAGCATCATGCATTCCAAGCTTAACCAGGAGCTGAGAATTATTGGTTGCATTCACGTACCGGGTAACGTCAATTCCATTATTAACATATTGAATGCCTTCTTTCCAACCAGAGAAAGCCCCATTGCTCTTGATGTACTTCACCTTGTAAAACTTAGTGGACGAGCCACACCACTTTTCATTGCCCACCAAAAGCACAATAAAATCGTATCCAACAAATCATACTCCGAGAACGTCGTCCTCGCTTTTAATCAGTTTGAGCGGGATAATTGGGAAGCTGTTTCAGTGAATGTTTTCACCGCAGTATCTCCACCAAATTTGATGTACGAGGATACATGCAATCTCGCCATGGACCGTCTCACATCCTTTATAATACTTCCATTTCACCGGCGATGGTACATTGACGGGAGCATTGAATCAGAAGATCAAACCATAAGAAGCTTGAATTTCGACATCCTAGAAAGGGCGCCTTGCTCAGTAGGGATCCTCGTTGAAGGCCGTCGCTATCTAAAACGGTCAAGTTCTAGAGATACATCATCATCAGATAACTCTTCATCCTTTAGCATAGTTGTGATCTTCTTAGGTGGCAAAGATGATAGGGAGGCTCTAGCGTTAGCCAAACGCATGTGCCGAGACAAAAGCGTTAGCCTAACTGTAATTCATCTCAAAGCTGCAAATAGTTTAGGTGCCATCCTGGCTGAGAATGACAGAATGCTTGATGACGAGATATTGAGGGATATTAAGATAAGTGCATACATAACATACATTGAGGAGCATGTAAATGATGGACCTGAAACTTCAACTTTCCTTCGATCCATTGTGGATCACTACCAACTCATCATTGTTGGGAGACGATACAAGTGTGAAGATCCCCGGACTTCTGGTCTCCAGGAATGGAGTGAATTTCCAGAAATTGGGATTATTGGAGACCTGCTTGCATCTGTCGATTTTGGTGGCAATTATTCTTTGTTGATTGTGCAACAACAACAACAAAGGACTAATTAAACCCCAATGTAGATGATTGATATTGGATGTATATATCTATATCTATTTTATTATAAATTGACTGAGTCAGATCAGGGAATTTACGTAAAATTCTTTTCATTTGAAATAATTATTAACATTTTTTTTCCTCTTTCCTAAAAAAACTACCCATCATTTATTTGAAAAAAATATCCCTTTCTTTTGTTTGAAAAAAGTATCAATTATTTTAAATTTTAATATATTATTTCTTTAAAAAAACTAAAAGAAAAATTTTCCTCTATTTTTGTAGGGGGTAAAAAATCTAATTATTATAAGATAATTAAATGAATTTGGTGTCATAAGTCAAATAACATTAATTCAATCAAATAATTTATATACAATCAAATTATAAATTAAAAAAATAGTTATAACTATATTTTTATCTTTTACTATTTTTAAATTAAAAATTAAATTTAAATTTAAAAAAAATCATTTTTTTAGTCAATAAGCATCAAATTAACTTCCTTTTAATATATTTTAGCATTTTTCCTACTATATAGGGGAACAATTAATTGTAATTTAACTCTATATAATTTCTTTGCTTAGCTTGCAAGTCCAACACGGTTTGTAACTTCCTCAACCATCTAATTAATTCATGAATTAGTGTAATTATGATCTATAATAGCTTTTAATCAAAGGAAACGTTAACAAATGCTAATGTGATATATAGGAAAGAAAAATTTTTTAAAATTGAATCGTGATGATAAGCTATTCAAAATATAGATAAATTGACACATAATATGAATTTAATATAAAAATTAATTAAAATAATATAAAATAATATAAATATAATATGAATGTGAAATATATAAAATTTGTATAAAATAAATTATTAATATCTAAAATTTTATATGATTTTATAATAATAAAATTTTTATAATATTATAAACATATAAAAAAAATAAACAAACACAAAAAAAAAATTTCATATTTTTTCTCTCTTCCCTCTACTTTTCCTCCCTCCTTTCCTCTCTCCTTTCTCTTTTCTCCTTTCTCTTATCCTTCCTCTTTCTTTTTTTCGCCCTTTTCTCTCTTTTCCTCCCTTCCATTCCTTTCATCCCTTCATCCACCCCCCACCCCCAAAAAGAAGTGGCCACGTGTCAGTGGCTGAGATGGTCTTGTAAACACTAAAATGAACAAGACAGCTACTTCTTTTTAAATATAATATAGATTTTTTCGATATAAATACCCTATTATTATTTCATCGAGAAATAATTTCGATACAAATAACGTGCATACATTCAAATCAAGAAATACAAATTCTTTCATCCTTTCACTCTGTCAATCCCTTCTTCGACGGTGGCTGCTGAATCCATGTCAGTGCAGCATACAATGGAAGGAATTTGATTTTTTTTTGTTATTGTTATAATTGACTACAGATGGTCGATGCAGATTTAGAAAAGGACCTCAGAAACATTTGCAAGATTTTGCCCTTTCCTACTATTCACATACACATCAGTAGTATCTGTTTTCCCTTAACTTAAAATTTTGAAATCCAATGAAACATTTTCAGAATTGAAGTCGCAGCTAAAGAGAATAAGAATGAGACGAAGAAAGAATGATTCTTCAAACAAGCATCCAAATCTGTCAGAAGCTGAAGAAAAACCAGAAAAGAAATCTCCAGATTGTTCAAGGAATGTATTGGCGACTTGTTTGCGATTTCGCATGCTGAATGCGTTGTTGATTCAAGCTTACTTCAATCCCGATGAACACTGGCAAGCCCTTGAAGTTGCGCATCGCATCACCTTTGGGTATTTCCCATTTCTCTCCAAAACTATTACCATAATAATTATTAATATTCTTGAAAATCGTCGTTGAAGCATTGAAATGTGTTGGAAATGGTGGTTTAGTAATGTGTGATAAGAAAGTGATGATGGGTTTTATGTCTGTGTTATGTTTGATGAAATGAACAGGTATGGTCATTTGACATGGAGTGGGAGAAGAGAATTTGAAGCTACTTGCATCCGATGGTCTTCGCTCTCTTTCACAAACTTCTCGCATTATTGGGTCTTGATACACCATGGTTCACGGTAAATACAAATACAATTCTGGTTCAATCTTTATCTGCAATGTGTTATCGGGTCTTTGTGCATTATTTTTGCTGCATATATTTACATTTGCATATACTATTCCAAAAGCTTGTTATGACTTATCCAAAATAAGCATAGATATATCTCACAACTTGTAGTGTAGGATATACTATGGATTATAGTAGGTGTAGCAATGGTTAAGTTAAAAATGAGTTTTCCTGTTTATTTTGGTATTACTTTAATATTTGCAGTGTCATTCCTCTTAGACAATTGGCATGTGCGCCTAATTGCTTTTCAGTGAACCTGCTGTTAATTTAATTTTCATTGCTAAAATAAGCCTTGTTAAAAGTGAGATTAAGATTTTGGCTTGAGTAATTTCAGATAAAGATTATCAAGTTTGACCTTTATGGTGATGAGGAAGAGTCTTACTACAGTTGCATGCACTTGCTGATCTTTGTAGGAAATTTCTGACTAATAGTTTTTTTTTTTGGGGGGAGGGGTGGTGGGCGGGGAGGGGAGGGGAGGGTTGGTGGAGCAAATATAGATAGAGAAGTGAAACTAACTAAATATCTGATAGCAGGATGCTGTTATGGTTTTATGGTCATCATGGAGAACCTGAATTCGCTAGACCAGCAACTGGTCAGGATTTTGACCTTGTTTCCTCTGAGCCATACGATCTGAACCATATTAAAAATGTCAAGATTATAAAGAAAACTGGATATTGAATTTTATGTTTATGTTTTTTAACATTGTATTAATAGAAACATGATTTTTGTCATTTCATTGCTCATAAGCAGTCATATCTAGAAAACAATGGTTATGTTTGCATTAGTTTCTTTTATTTATGAAGGTATTATCTATTTTACTTCTCTCAACAAAACATTGATCATTAAAATGAAGCTTTGGGTGCGCAAAATTGTAACTTATTCATCTGTTTCTCACAGACATATTGCTTATATAAAATGTTCTCTTATTCGTGGATGAAGTCCCCACGACTGCTGCAATCCATATTTGCTGCAGTTGGTGATTTGTACTTGTATAAACTTTACCTTCCCCTGTTTGGTGATGGCGTTGCAAAATGGGCAGTATCCTTTTGCTATATGTCCTTCAGAGATTTTATGCTACCTTTTACTACTAAGCTATTTTTTGGTTGTTATTGTCAGCGGAGCTTTCTGATAATGGATGATTTACTTAAATATTTTTCAGCTATTTTCTCAATTGGCAAAAGGGTTAATGTTTTTCTGTTTCAATCGTATATTATCAAATAGTTTGGAGACCGTTCTTACTCTTGTGGGCCTTTACTACTGGCCATCAATGAGAAGTTCTTCAAACAAAATTCCTTCATTTTCAAGAAAATGCGGTTTGGCTCTAGCTGCATAAGCTTGTGCCATTAGACTAAGAAGTGCTATTACTTGGGTGTATGTTGGCCTCCTTGAGCTGTACTTGACTTATGAGCGGCTGAGATTTATTTTTCTGGAGTTGATTCCTATCGGGTAGGTATTGCTTCCTCCCTCTTTTTTCCTGGAAAATGTTGTAGCCATTTGTGCTTCAAATGCTTCTACTATTTTTCTCCGTTCATCTCTTTTATCGTTAATAATATAGAAAGTTATCATAGTCATGGTTGAAATTCTTGTCACTGAGTACAGTCTGAAGTTATGGCTGATGAGTGCAACAATTGAATCTCAATTTAAAGTCACTACTCACCTTGGCGATAGGTGTTCACCTGAGCATATACAGCATCCAGATGAAATCCCAAATTAGTTTTAATAGATCATGGCTTGTTTGCACATCATAAAGTGGGAAAAAGAGATAATATGAAACATCTGATACTATATGTTATGTCTCATAAGCTGAGTTTTGGCACTAAATGGTGTTTTTGGGTTCATGGATTAATCACCTAGAAACTTCAATAGTAAGTTTAAAAATAAACAAATTTACCCTACTACTCAATAATAGTCCTGAATTTCTTACTGTATGACTCATTATCCTTAGTTCAATATTTATATTCGGTCTCATTAATAAGCTTACAATCAGAAGTTGGATAACATCAGTGAGTTTTTCTCGAAATAGAGTAATCTAAAATTTTTATTTCCAAATAAAGATATATTTGGTTTTGTTTCCCGAAGAAAATATTTTAAGTCACGTATAAGCCATGCCACGTTCTACACCTGAACTCCGTACTAGTTTTTTTTGTGGTAAACTTCGGTGCTTGGAGCAGATGTGATCTTTGAAAAAACACTCAATAGTTGCCAAAAATTAAGTTACGCTTGCAATGCACAGATAGAGCAACTGATGAAAACGGATGGATGCACAATCTTCATTTAGCCTTCAAAGTGCTTATATGAATGCATGTGTTTTTGAGATATCAACTGGAGTTCATTTCCTATTGTACTGTTTTCTTCGTGATTTTCTTACTCTTACAATCTATGTTCCATATTTTATCAGGACTGTCATGCTTGGGCTCATGTGTTTGTTGGATTGTCTAATGTATGGCTCCTGGGTCTTAGTACTACTTAATTTTCTCAAGTTCAATTTTCTCTCCTCTGGCGGAGATTATTTTGGAACTCACAAGTGGCACTGGTACTTCACTCAGGGATTTCCAGTGATACTATTCAGTTTTCTACCATTTTTGTGTTGCTGGCGTTATCGAAGTCTAAACATTGGAAGCTTTCTGGGCTTATTCTGTCGGTTTTAGGACTTTACAGCATACTTGGTCACTAAGAATTCAGGGAAGTTTCTCTAAAGTATAATATCATTTATTTTGAGTTCAGATGCTGTTGAGAATTCCTGATTTACCTTTCCTTCTGCTGTCTTCTATTTCATCTGTTAACTGTAGGTTTGTCCTCCCTGTGCTTCCCATAAGTTTGATATTCTCTGGATACTCGCTTGCTTGAGGAACGTGGTTCTCAAAATGGTGAAAGGAAAAGATCTTCATGGTTTTACAACAAATGGCCTTCCAGAAAGAAACTTGCCATTTTCCTCTTGCTTGCAACCAATATTCCAATGGCCCGCTACATGAGTTTGATTCATCAGGCATATTGAATGCCTCAGTCAATGCAATCAAAGTTGCTTAACTTGTGCCTTCTTTATAACAACAGCTTAATTTGCTTGGTCACTTATGTCCTATGTGTTTTTTTCCCTAAATATTTGCTTTATTAATTAAAGTTTCTCTTAGTTTTTATCCTTTTCATTTCTTTATTATTGTCCTAATTTTGAAGTAATAGAAATTATAATCAGAAAGATTCTTTACTATGTTGTTTTGTTGGACATTCTACTTTACTTCTGGTTCTCTTTCACTCGAGGCTCAAATCTCAAACTTACAAGACGGAGAGGAGCCGAGGTTGTGATGAACTATCTATCTAAAGAAGCTATGAAAGAGAAAGTGAAAAGTTTCATTTTCCTAATGTCCTGCCATGCTACACCCTACTATTTACAAACGCCCCATGCGTTTTTTAGATTGCTCACAAAGGTTAGTCACGGGCAGTTTTTTTTCCCCTTGCATGATGTATTTATTCTGTTGTTGCTTCGTAACTCTTGGCCTATTCACACGTCTTGCAGTGAACAGAAGGGAACCCCTGATGAATCGGACCGTTTCATGATGGATTCAGTTGGTTTTGTAGTAGATTTTGCAAAAAATTTGGTCTCACCCTAGTCACATTGTATTGTTTGATTCAGAGGAAAAGCACTTAAGAAATTTTCTTGTTTGACATTCTTTTAGAGAGGTACATGCTAATAGCATTTTTTTGTTATCAAGCCATTCTTGTGGGTGCTACTTGTTTCTTGCAATAAAGCAATTGTTTCTTTATAACTACAGGTTAGATGGTTTTTCCATGCTCACTTCAAGGTAGACCGTGATCTTCAGGCATCAGTTGTCTACGCCATGACCAGCATGTAAAAGTTGTTTCCAACAGAACCAGTTTTGTAATCTAGCCTTGATTTCTCTGAACATTGTTTTCTTTACTTCTGTTTTCAAATAATGTAATTCATTTATTTTTAGAAATTAAAGAAAAAAAGAATTGAATTTGAGCTTGAGAAATAAGTTCGAGGAATGGTGGTAAAACATAGCTGATCGTACTATACTTTATAATTAGCATGATCCTTGATGAGGAATCATGTTTTTCCTGTCTGGAACACATGCTTATGTTGTTAGGGGTGTTGGGTATTGTTCGTTCTTTTAGAACCAGAGTATACAATTACTCAATGTAACCTTTGTTAATTTCAAACATAATCTGATCTTAAAACAGATCATTATTACGTTTTATGGTGGATGAGTTGGAACACTTGATTCTTGGAACTTACTCTGAGACTACAACTAATAGATTTGCATGCATCCTCAATCAAGGTTGATACCGGTAGTTATTCTTCCGTTGCAGTTTTCTCCAGCATATCCTTTAGAGTTATAATTTCATATCAGGAACAATGCTTTAGTTTGAATATATATATATATTTCAGAGGTGGCCTTGGATGCAGTGAACTGTACATGAATGCCAGTTTGTCCTCTTGCAAGTTGGCCTACTTGGCTCAACTAGCTACATTCTTTGTACCCCAACCGCATCCACTAGCTAAATTCTACCCTGCCCATGATGGAAAACTCTATGCCATATAAGGTCAGATGATTTGCCAGTTCCTGTTGAAGTTACAGGCTTATAGCCGCTCTAAACCAGCCAGAAAATCTACATTCAATCAATCTCTTGTTGGTGGGTACGAGATGAACAAGGCTCGCTTGCAGCTTTAATTGATCCCCCAAATATGAGGGAAAAAAAATATGCAAGGGAAGGACCACATTTCAAGAAAAAAAATCACGCACATTATGGATTTATCAAATTTTCCATTGTTTTCTATCAGTTTTTCCATGGTATATTTAGAGAGAGAGAGAGAGAGGAAAAAAAAGAAGCTGATCAGTTGACACAGTGAAATTTAGGATTGATGGAAAAGAGTATACGATCCTACATGTTTTGGTCTGGCCACAATGAAGAAAGACCTCAAAATGTCAAAGATTCAATCCGCCGGAGACCTTCCAGCAGACTTCATACAGATGAATGGGGCAGCTGCAAAAGAACAAAGCTTTATTAGGTGGTTGGTTGGTCGATAAATATCTGAAATAAGGCTAAAGCGGCCTTTTTGCAGAGGAAAGGAATCTGAAGTACATTGCGGAATATGATAAACGAGATGAGGAGACACGGACTATAGAAAACATGCACGCATTCCTACCATGCCACCAGCTAGACATAATGTGGTCCTGGCCATACATGGTTGTCATCATTCCCTCATCCTGCAAAAGTTGTTCGTTCACATTGGCTACCCCATGTCTTAACATTAAAGATGATTCTGTTTAGCGAAAGGATATATCCATAACCCAAAATCGAATATATAAATGCTGATTAGCTAAAGGTTATTAATATGTAATTCATGTGAAACAAAGCAGGAGATTCCTTTTTTTTTTTGAATAATTTTTGTTTCTTGGGGCGAGGGTGCCGTTAGATTGTCTTTAAAGGAAATATTTAAACTGTCCTAAGGTAGTTTCACCATGCTTTGTTGTCAATTAAATCCACTGCCAAAAACAAATCACGAGGCTAGTTCCAGCTTAGTGATTTATTGCTTCTCTTTAGTTGTAGATAACTTCACGTCATACTGTCAAGTGAGCTGAAATTTAAAGCTGAGTATTAACTAAGCTGCGAATTTGTAGATAAAGTGATGTTCACTAGGTGACAACAGACAACTGATAAGTACTGAGAAAGGGGCCTCAAACATCAAATTTGCTCCATATCTGCCCCATCTCGACCTTTAAAAGTTGAAGCATTAAATGGTCCCAAGCAAGAAAAAAAAAAATATAAATCTATGAAGCCCTTTTGGCAAACATCCAATTTACAAGCTCCAAAATCTTCTTGCAGATTTATCATGAGAAAAGCTTGTTTCTTGTCCATGAGCCAAAGAAGCTACAAGACAAGGATGTGGCACCCAGTGTGGAGAGAAAAAGTTAAAAGTTTATGAAAATTTCAGTTCATAGAAATCTTTGTACTCTAAGAAGGATCGTTCGGGGGAGCGAGGAGGCCGATGTAGAAACCTTGTTTCAGAGGTCCACTGAGCACATATCAAGTTAAAATCAATAGTTTATGTTCTCAGAAGCCTCGCAGACTCCTATGGTGTATGACTGGATTTATTCCTAGTATTATCTATAATTGCATCAACTGTAAGTTTGTAATATAGAATTGACCAGGTAGAATATATTTCTGGAAATTAAGCATGCTAAATGTCAAGGCAAAATCCTTTGAATTTTCATGCTGCTACTCTTTCTGCATTTGGATTTTTAGTGCGTTAGTATACTTTATTTGGATTGATTGTCTGATCCTAAATTGTTCTAGATATCCTATATGATTGCTATCACTACGAGATATCTAATCTTAATTTATGTCATTTAATTACCCTTTGATGTGTCTTGAACTCTTGATTGACAGTTCCTTTATAAACTATAATAAACAATCAATGATAGCAAAGGCCTAGCTCAGTGCAACTTTAGACACCATGATTGTAAAGTTTGGCTTTATAAAGTAGTATATATCAATTACTGTTCTTTTTTTTTCTTTCCTTAGTTGTTAGCAGAAAAGATCTAAAGAGTAGATATATGATTACTAACAAGGTTTTATCAAATTCTTGATACCAACAACTTGATGCGGTGCTTGGTGTTAATAAAATTGTGCTACTCTTTCAAGATCTAACAAGAAATTCCATATACTTATGTCCAACAAGAAGTTAAAACAATGTAAATCAAATATACAATACTATTACAAATATCCAAAATAGATCGATGCAGCACGTCACCAAAAAAACAAAGTAAATAAACTTCAGTTTTTGTAGACTTGAAGTTCATATTTGGTAAAAGAAGTGGAAAGCATGAGCATGTGATTAATGGTTGTAGCCCATATCTTGTAAAGTTGGTAATCATCTACCATGTCGAGCTTAATCGTCCCCAAATTTGTCGTCAAGACGATTAGGTAACATGTATCAGTAGTCTCATCAGCTTCAGGATCTCTATACAACTCAGCATGCAGGTCCAATACAATGCCTGAATTAATGATGAATCCAGGTTCCATGTGATTTTGATCTTTAAAATGCTTGTTTAGTTAAAAAAATAATAATGAAATGAAAAGAAAAAGAGAGAAACGATGAAATAGTGAAGCTCACGTTCTTTCTTGCTTTTCAAAAGGCTGAGCTTCCTTAGTTTAAGAATAACCTGTGAAGTATATTATGAAAGAAAACTTGAAATGATTAAGGCCTTGGTTACCAGCTAATTATAATGAAATAATAATATTTGAACACCAAGAAAGCATTTAATTCAAATGCATGCATTTATTGTTAATTTCCAAAGTAGAGGCTTCAGCTTCTCTGTCTGACCTTTGATTCACCATCAAGGACTATGGACGCCCATCTGACCTTGTATTTCCCTGCTTAGAATCAAAGCTCCAAACAAGCAAATTATTTTCTCAATTATATAGTATAGTATAGTATTGTCAAATCACCAATGGCATATCTTGTTTTAGAAAAGACGACAAAATCTACTAACCATCGGAAGTTTCTACACCTAGCTCGGCGCCCTTCGCTAGAATTGACGTGCATTTATCAAACTCGAATGGAAAATCGTTGCCATCCTCAATTGGCAGGACTGGGGCTCTACCACTGAACCTCTTCTTGCATCGTCTTCCTGCTTTGAGGGTAGCAGCTCCTCTTAATGCTGCAATAATTAATAGAAAAGAAAAAAAAAGTTAAATATTAAGACAAATTTACACTGTGTAGCAACTAACTAGACAATAATTTCTTTAAATTAAAAAAAAAAAAATATTTAGGCATGGACGAATGATCCAAAAAAGACAACCCCAAAAAATCTTCAAAAAAAATTTATGTTTAAATAAACCATCATTTATATTTAGGGATTTAAATTGCTAGCCCGTTTATGATGGTTGTGGATATAATAGATGCTATTATGGTCAAGAAATGTGAGAAATTAGTGCATTATATGAATGTAAAGAGCCTTCTCCAATTTTCAACCGTGACAATTCAGAGTAGTTTCTTTGCCAAAATTGCAGAAGATCAGACATAAAACATATACGTTTATACTTACAAGTATTAGCTGCAGCAGTTAGTGTTAAGATATCAGTTGCGCTTGTACCACTCATGGCCGAACCTATAACACCGCCAAGCTGCTCTTTCTTTGCCCCCATTGCTTCTGCCACTTTGGCGCATTGTGCTGCAACGAGAGCAGCCGCTGAGGCTATTGCAGCCTCCTTGGTTGGATTACAATAATCCCGTTTGGAATTCTCCGCCGCAATTGCCGCCAGTGCTGCCGCTAAACCTGCCACTGACATTGCTGCATGCACTTCTGCTCTTTGTACTCTCTCTTCTTCCTTCCTCTTTGCTTTCATCTCCTTCAACCATTTCTTGATTGATATTCCCTTGAAGGGGACTATCTTCCAGGGTATCTGAGCATATGCACGAGTATTTGTGGTAAAAAGTTCTCTGAATGTTTAAGATCCATCTTCTAAATTAAGCAACTCTACAGATTGTAGATAAACTACTTACCCATTTCTTTCGAAAACAGCTGTTGTAGTTCAGCTCTGGATGCATTGCTTGCTGCATCCATATCCATGACTGAAGATAAAATGAGTAGTCAATAATTTTAGTTCAAGATAAAGGAAAAATTAAAGCAACTATGATAAAGAAATAATGTAACAATGCCAGTACGTAGCATTAATGGAACAATATGATAGATTTAAATTAATTACCTTCACATCATTGGATTTCCATGGTGGCAAAGACGACTTGAAATCAGTAGCATCGATGTTTGAGGTTTTCTCCGTATTCTGCCAGTTAGAAAAGCTTGAATGCAATTTCTTGTGATCTGTAGCATATAGTATGTGCAAGAATCAAGATAACATCTTATAGTATTTTGACACTTACCGTAAAAGACATTGGGGTATCAACCTCAAATTTCTTGATTGGATTGTCTAAGACAACAATCGATTGATCATGTGGCTGCGGCTGGAGAGCTTGAACTGCAAAGTTGCACCATGCACGCGAAAGAAAATCCATAGTCTCTGGACATGCCTCGGAAGGCGATGGTTTGGAGTTGAAATCCATGCAATTAGTATGGTGACGAGTGAATATCTTAGGAATGAGCTTAACAGACTAATAAAAGGCTACCCTGATGCAGATATAATAACCCTCTCTTAATTTAAGCAAATATATATAGGCTAAATCAGCATCAGCTTAATGCTATGATGTGGGCTTCATTCATGTGCCTTCTTATATCATTACGGTTGGTGGGCTTGATCAATTTTAACAGATTAAAATCAAATCAACCAAGCACATCATATACATGTTTAAGACTGAAGTGAAAAGAGGCAGGTGGTTTAGGAAGTACAGCTTGTTTCTGACCTTTCCTGCAGCCAGACAGATAGGTGTTACAGTTGGAAAGGTTAACCAAATGTTCACAAATATATAAACATTCAAGAGTTACAAACAAAGGGAATTACACGAGTTTTTAGAGATAACTAGTTTTTATCTCATCTAAGTTGCACGTGATAATATCGCGCATTAATTATCTTTAGTTTGTTAAATAATGCATTTTTAGTAAAATTTATGTTGATGGTCCTTTTGGGTAATTAGATGGCTCAAGTCCTTAACGGCGTGGTGAGAGAGTTGAAAATGTCTTTACGTGAACTCGTAAAGATATAACAAGGGCATAAAGTATTAGAGGTGGGCCTTCGACGCTCAAATTAATGTTTGGAGAAGAGAAAGAAAGTTAAAAAGGAATAGAGAGAATGGAGAAAAGGAAGGCATTAAAGAATATGTATGAACTCACTTCGGGTGAGCCTTAGAAATAATTATTTATACTTCTTTGCGGTGACTTATTTGGTACTATGTGTCATCCCCCCCCCCACATTGGATGTAGGCAGTCAAAAAATATTGGCAATCTTGCACATAGGTTTGAGTTTCCATGTGATCTCTGCTAAGTCAGGCATGATCATTTGCATGTTAAGCGAGGTAACCATTGAAGGGTTGGGAGACAACTACATGTACTCTTTGGTATTGGTGTGAATTGCTGAGCTTTACTGATTGGACCTTACTAGGGCTATAGGCTTGGCAGGCTTACTGCGCCTAATAATTGCCCCCAATGAAGGCGAAAGTTATAAAGTGGCCTGTTAAACATTCTTTAATTTTTTTTTTCTAGTCAAATTTTACGATCTTTTAGATAATTTGTATGGTTTTTATGTGTTTTTGTTGTTCTCTTTCAAGTCAAGTGGAGACAATAAGTGACAGTCAAGAAACGAAGGTGCTGAAGGGGAGGTCTTAAGTTGGTGGTGCAAAGAATCTGATTTGAATCTGGCCAAAATCGATCGAATGGTAGAGGAAGAGGCTAAAATGGTTGCTAACGACGATGTCGAGGCTATTGGTGGCAATAAGGAAGTTGGTGGTGCTACAGAAGAGGTGACTACTGTTGCTGCTGGAAGGATCAATGGCACCCAAAGTGCCAATGAGGACTGAGGTGATGATATTCTCTACAATGCCATTGATCAGGAGATCGCATCGGTGTTGCAACTGTGCAGCTTGTACCTCCCTAAATATCGTTGTGAGTTCTATACCCTCGGGAAGATCATCGCCCAAGCCTGGTGACTGAGGTTGAAAGGAACATATGCTTCTTCGAGCATATGTTCAGGGGTGACTTTCGCCTTCCATTGAATCATTTCTTCACTACATGCTCGGAAGGATACGGGGCTGTTGCTACTAAATGATGGGAATATCGTGGCCTATCATGGTGGCCTGCTATATTGCTTACTACATAAGGGAGCAACTGTCATACTTTTCCTCGTTTTGGAACCTGTACATCAAATGAACGTGAAGGGCTTATACGCCAACAGAATGGTTGCCATGTTTGAACATCTCTAGCTGTGGTAAGAGGTTGAGCTCTAGCCCTAAGAGGAATGGACCAAAACATTTGAATAAAAAAAGTATTACAAAAGTTATCAAAATTTTTATAAAAAGTTTTTGAAATTGTATTAAAGGTTACTAAAATTATATCTAAGATTACTACAACTATGTCAAGGTTTATCCAAAATCATACCAAAACCTTTTCAAAGATTATCGAAATTATATCAAATTAGGGTCGTCAAAATTATTACAAGATTTGTTAAATTATATTGAAAGTTATTAAAATTATAAAAAAAATTATCAAAATTATATAAAAAGTTACAAAAAAGATACCAAATTATATTAAAGGGTAACAAAATCTTATCAAAGATCACCAATTATATCAAATGTTATTAAAATTATATCAAAAGTTACCACAAGTATATTAAAGGTTATTAAAATTACAAAATCATATTAAAAGCTATCAAATTTATATCAAAGATTATTAAAATTATATCAAAGATTTCTAAAATTATATCCAAAATTACCAAAACAATTATAAAATTGATCCAAATTATATTAAATATTATCAAATGTCAAACAGTTAAAAAAAAGTATTACAGAAGGTTATTAAAGTTATATTAAAAACTATCAAAATTATACAAAAGTTTGTTAAAATTACATTAAAAATTACCAAAATCATATTAATGGTGCCAAAATTATATCAAAGTCTATTAAAAGGTTAACAATATTATATCAAAGACTATCAAAATTATATGAAAGATTACCAAAATTATATAAAACATTACCAAAATCTAAATTATACCAAACGTTAATAGAATCCTATAAAATATTATCAAAATTATATAAAATATTATCAAAAATATATTAAAAGTTATCAAAATTGTATCAAAGGTTACAAAAATTACATATAAATTATATCAAATGATATCGTAATCATTTCAGGTTAACAAAATTATATCCAAGGTCGTCAAAATCATATAAAAATTTATCAAAATTATATCAAAATTTACTAAGACTATCAATGATTACCGAAAGTATTATAAAGATTATCAAAATTACATTGAAGTTTCTAAAAATATATTAGACTTTCAAAATTATATCAAAAGTTACTAAAGTTATATGAAAAATAATAAAATTATATAAAAAATTTATCAAAATAATATCAAGTGTTACAAAATTATATTAAAAGTTTCAAAATTGTATAAACAATTATCAAAATCATATTAAAGATTACCAAAGGATATAAAAACTTAGCAAAATTATATAAAATGTCATAAAAATATATCAAAAGTGTTATAAATTTTATCGAAAATATATCAAGTGTTTACCCATTAGAAATGTCATCAAAATTAATGAAATGTTTACTTAAACTATATCAAAACTTACCATAATTATATAAAGGGTTACCCAAAATTGTATCAATTGTTATCAAAATTATATAAAATTATCGAAATTAGAAGGAACATTAACAAAATTATACCTAAGTTTATTAATACTCTTAAAAAGTTTACCAAAATTAAATCAAACATTACCGAAATTATATATCATAAGTTACCAATATTATCAAGGGTTATCAAATGCATATCAAATGTTATCAAAACTATACCAAGGGTTCCTAGAACTATTATAAATATTATCAAAATTATATTATAGCATTCTAAATTATATTCAAAGTTATTAAAATTTTATCAAAAGTTACCAAAATTATTTTAAAGACTATCAAATGGTTCTCAAAATTATCAAAACCAAAAATTTTATCACACGTTAACAAAATCATATCAAAGTTATAAAATATTATATCATTGCTTACTAAAATTATATAAAAAGTTATTAAAATAGTATCAAAAGTTATCAAAGCTATATAAAAGACTATCAAAATCACATTATCCAAGGCTAATGAAATTATATTAAAGATTATCAAAATTATATTAGAGGTTATTAAAGTCATTAAAAGGCTATCAAAATCACATCCAGGGCTATTAAAATCATATCAAAAGTTGTATAATATATATTATTATACGTTATATAAAAGATTTTGTAATTGTTATTACTTCTTATATGTTTATATCAAAATCATTCATGTTGAATTTTATAATATAATATATATTGTTGTAATTTAACTTAATTCTATAACCCGAATCTCCTTTCATACTATCAACTTAATCTTAATTAATATCATAATTTAATTATATCTTCACATTTTGATTCTTGTAAATTGAATAATGTTTTAAGGTTTTTATACTAGATAAATAAGATCTCGTTTCTTGGCTAAAAATATTTTAATATTCCTTTAAAATCTTATAGTTATTGTTCTTACAATAAATTTGAAAGTATTCTTTGAGAAAACTTTGCTTTAATAAGTACTTTAATGTTTAAAAGAAAAATATATATTTTATTAATTTAATAAGATAATCAATAATTAAAAATAAAATAGTTAATTTAATAAATTATTAACGATATATATGTCGTTCATTATTTGTATTTTTGAAATCGGTATTTCTATACGTAGTATTGATTGACTATAAAGTAGATTGTGATTCGGTGGGAGTTCCTCAAATATTCAATGAGAAACTAAACATGCTAAGCACGGTAAAGCAAAAGGTTAGACCAGTAGAAGAAAATTATAAAGCGGAATAAAGAGGTCCCCTTTCTTTTTTCTTATTTTAATGAAAACCATATATTCAAGCTAAGATTACTTAGCTAGAGCTGTCTTGCTAGGGCCATCAAATTTGCCCATAGCCAAACAGGTTTAGAAAAGGAAAGTAAAAGAAATAATAATAAAATGGCAGAATTGTGAGACATTATAACCTAAGCATGCACACTCGGGCCGACATCGAGAAAAGGAAGTAGACATGTATCATTAAAGTTAACATTTTGATAAGGAAGAAAAAGGAGTGGACAAGTATCATTGAACATTTGAACTTAAGCATTGCTTTTATTAGAATAAAGCTTGCATGATTAGCAACAATTCAAATGATCTTGCTAAAGATTAACTTTTTGTATTAAAATGTGCTTTGGGTTTTTTGTGTAGCTTTTGTATATAAAAATGTATTAAGGGGTTCACCTTTACTCTATTTCATTGAAGAAAAATTGTTAACTTTTGGAGATTTGGTTAAAGGTGTCTTCATTAGACTCATGTGACAGGCTAAGTACTTTTATGAGATATTGGAATATTGGATGCTTATATATCTCAACAGTTATTGTAGCCAATAGAATCAGCTAAAGAGTCTAGTGCCAATGCACCAATATTCATCACTTTGCTTTGCCAGTTAGCAAAGCTCAAAGTGGAAGAACTAGTTTTTGAACTACAAGTTAAAAAAAATGGTAATATATAACTTAGTATGATTGCATTTGAATGTAAGGAGAGGAGAGATTTGCCCGAAATTTTTGCATAACAAATAATAGTGAAAAATTTACGTTCAACTAAAATTTGTTGGCTCAAATTATGGAGGCAATCCAAGAGGAGAGGTGAAAACAAACCAAAAAGCAACATACTAGCGGACTCCCACTAATTCTTTTGTATGTGTTTTTCAAAGGATGCTGCACGATGATCATATCTATCCTACTTTGTTGTTATATTTATATATGAATGATTTATACATATTTTCCTTTGTTGAGAGGCACTTGATAATGGTAATTTATCAGTCTATCTCTCTATCTTTTAATTTAATTTGTCTATATATATAAATGCATGCTTATTAATTATGTAAAGAGCATGCTCCCACGAATGCTTAATTTGTCAGTTGAAATGGAACCAATTTTAGAATTTTTCTTGTTTAACTCTTTGATGGCACGAATCCTATGAATTTCCCCCACGAGTCGGCTTGGAGGAGATTGGGGCCTAATAGAGATTTTATCAACTAATTCATGCACGGACTCAATAATCGACAAGAGTTACTCTCGTTTTTAGCCTTATATGTAGTTGGGCTTAGCCTGAACAAAAAAAATAAACAGGGCTTATCTACACAATGCAAAACTCAGAAGTGAGTTGAATTTAGCTTGCAAATTCAATAAATTCAATTTCAGCTCCGAGACTGGGCCTAAGTTGTGATAAGAAAATGGATAAGGTTCGGCCTGAAACGATTTTATTCCTCTATTTCGGCCTAAAAACTTGTCAACTTAAAGGACCGTGAATTACTAAGGGCGCTATTGGATCTTTATAAAAGCATGAAGGTGGGAATGGAGATGGGCTGGGGAGCGTGGCATTTAGAACTAAACTGCCGAAGTAGCGTTACCATAGGGTTCCTAAAATTGAGCTCCTTTTGTCCCTGCTATTTTACTTGGTTTTCTTGTATATCTTATCAAACTTTGCTTTGTCTTTGTTGAAACATATCCGCATCAACCTTTGCTTTAAGGGACAGGAGAGAAGGTTAATCTCTTGTTCTAGACCCTAAGCTCTATATCAAGGAAAACCCTTAAAAGACACATGTTAGAGGGCCATTTCCAAGCAAGCTTCATTTGATGTGTCTCAAGCTCTAACATCACTACTCTAGCAAATATTCAACTCAAAATCATGCGATCTTTAAAAGTTCGAACTCGAACTATTACTATATAGTACTTGAAATCTTTATATCAGTCAGATAATTATTCACATTCGTAATGTGATATGCAATATTATACTTCAACAATCGATTAGGAGAGCTAATTAGTAATACTCGTTATGCCAGCTAGCTAAGTTGAAGTCGGAATCAAGGCCAATATTTTGGAATGAAAAGTTCATTTGGAAAAGAAAAAGAGAAAACCTACTCAAGACGCAAATCACTTAGGAATATATTATGAGCCCTTTTGTTCATTAGGCAAAATCAAAATGCCGATAAATCAGAGATTTGATCCTTCAATATACGAGATGATTAACTTGCATGTCTTTATGTACTACATATGTATGTATATGTATATAAACACACGCCTGTTTGAAGAAGTGGGAAATGAGAAAGGAATAATTATAGAAGAAAATGCAACAGCGGCTAGTAGCTCAGTCAATATGAATGATTTGGAAGAGCGCTATTTATTTTTTCTTTAATCTTTATACGAATGGAAGAAAATGAACTAGCGAGCATAATACGAGATTAAGAAAGCAAAATTGATCAAATGAGGCTTGGTCACCGGCCAAGCCACATAATAAAGAAAGCAAAATGATTTATTTATTTATTTATTTATATGTGTATTATGAATGATTATCGTTTGCGAAAAGAGGCATCCAATCAAATGGATTACTTGAAAGAACACAATCCGAATAAACTAAATTCTAGTTGGAATTTGAACCAGTTAATTAATCAAATGCGACCACATACTACTTTAGAATTGAAACTAGATCAACGTTCATGATACGATGATGTAAATGACTAGCCGACTCTGATTTTTATTACTTTTTGTCTCAAGAACTGGCATATTTGAAAAGCGTAAGTATTCCTAAGGATCAAGTGTTAAAGGGTGTGATGTTGCTTGAAATTAAAGTCCACATTTTCAATTTATGTTTGCACCAAAACCCTGCTGTATTAATTATGAATGTAATTAAGAATTGCGATCTTTTTGTTTTCATGAGTAGAAACATTTTCTCCATCAATCTTAATTCTCCGGATTTTAATAAATTAATTGGTATTCATAGTTGTAAAATTTTCAAATCAAAAGATTAAACTAAATTGGGAATTCACGATAAATTATATATGGTAAGGGACGTGACATATTCTTCTTTTTTCAAGCGCTTGATTTGAACTCGATTACGAAAAAAAAAAAGGTAGTCTCTCTATATGTTGACCAATCCGATTTTAAGTAATTTGGAAGTAAATGCCTTTTCCAATTTCCATTGAAGATTACTGGCTCTTTTTGAAAGCAGACAAAATTAATGCAGACATCAACATATATAATCATGGCACAGCTGTTTGTTGGTGCACAGATTCTGATATACACAATTTTGAGGGCTACCAATTCAAGCAAATCATCATACGGCACTCGTTTTGATCTCATTTCCCTCCCCAGAATCATACCACATATTAGCTAGCTATTTGAGTTCTGATACCTGTAATTAACCGGTAGACAAATTAAGGTAAGATATGCAACATCAGCAAATGTTCAATCTTTGGTCTGAAAAGCAGCTTCAATGTGCTTTATTTTATTTTTGGCTGTGTCACAATAGCATGTTTTGAAGTAAAGATGTTGCACGGGTTTGCAGTTTTTATGGCTAAGGTTTCATTGAAACCTGTCCAATGCAACATTTTTTTTTCTTTCTTTGCTACATATACCTCAATAATAAAAAGACATTAATTTGATCTGTTTTCTTAACCAAAATAAGCACATAAAAGAATAACACAGCCGTTTAAGAAATACTCGAAATGGTAAGCCTTTTTTGATTCGCAGCATTCATCGTTTGCACCGAATTATTCCCTCTCTCTCTCTCTCTCTCTCTCCACATGCACACCCAACATCATCAATTCATCGAGTAGCTGAATGTTCTTCTTTCTAATGTACACTTATTCATGATACTAACGCAAATGAAAGCGAATTAGTACATTTTCAAACCATTTCCCTCTTTTTCCACTCATTTATATGTTTTCTCATTATATTTCCTGTGGCAGCTGATAATCAAACCAATATCATTAACATTTGTCTCCTATGCTGAGAACCTATGGAACAGTCTATAATTTAAAAAAAAAGGCAAAATTGAAAGAAATTAAAGAATTAGTAGAAGATGAAGAATAATATAGTTGGTTTTAGATTAGGCATAGCAACAATAATATATAAGAAACTTATGCTTGTGATTAAAAACTTAATGCAAGTCGACAAGGACTTGTTGTAGATTGAACTTAAAGCCTTGATTGACTTACATACATACATATATACATATATATATATATATATATATATATGATTCATCTGTACATGCATGCCTCAACTGTCCGGCTTCCAATTTCCTTTCATTTTGCTAGGCTAGGCTTTGGAACCAAACCAAGAAGGAAATTATAAAGATATATTAAATAACTAAGGAGCAATTTACCATCGATGCTCTAATTACGGTTCACTAGATCTGAAGCACTAGCAAGACTTCGCATTACGTCAACCTGAGCTCGGAGTGATATGATATAATCTAGGGTTTCCTCAATCAAAGAGACTTCATTCATATACTCTCCCCCAGGGATTAGACTTTTCAAAATTTGTGTTCGTTTCCTAACCAACCTTTTCGCGATAGAGCTTGGTAGAGCCACTTGGGGTGCACATTTTCTTGTTCTTCGGATTCCGCAACTCCTTTTCAGGATCTTCTTGCTTCTGATCCTCTTGTTGTACACCAATGCTCCCATCGGTACCTTTTTCATTGGGAGACTCGCAGACTCCAGACCCAATATTTGCTCAACTAGATGTTTGTCATCGCTGCCATCTTTTGCAGCATTGGCAATGAGAGCTCGACTCCAACAAGTTGTACCGTTTCTTGCAGAAGCCATGGCTACATCGGCTGACAACTTTATAGCCTTTTTTCTCTCCAAGATGCTCATATTCTTCTTTGAAGAGCTACATCTCTGGAGACCCATCATCCATTTCTTGAGAAATTCTTGCTTGAGTGAACAAGGAGAACGCATCCTGCACAAACAAAAGAAATTTTATCAGTTTCAATGTGGTATCAATATATTTATTATATATAATACAAAGCTTTCAAATAATAATATCATTGGAATAGTCACCTTTCTCAGTTTCTCTTAAGCTTATAATGAAGTAAAATGGAAAACATACGGCATGAAGATTAAAGATAAAGCAAAACACAGGATGCAAGAGAAGTAGCTAGAGCTAGCAGCTAGCTAGGTTTCAAAGAAGACAACAGCAGTGCAAAAACCGACATAAGCTAAGTGCAAGAGACCAAGATGGCTAACATAATACAGTACACTGCTTAAGCTTAGTTTAGCTGTTGGATAGACATGCGTAAGGTTACAGTACCAAATATCGTAAACTAAAAGCACTATGTACCTTGCTAAAACTTGTTCTTGTTTGGAAAGAGGGAGTTAAAAATTTAATCTTTGAAAGAAGAACCGGGAACAAACTCTCAAAAGGAGGAAGCAGTTCAACAGATCCAAGAAAGTTTATCAGAATCGAAGAAAGAGGTTCAGATACACAGACAGGGGGAGAGAGAGGTAGACGGAGAGAGAAAGAAGGAATGAGAAAGAGAAATGTTAAGAAACGCCATTTATTTGCTCAAATGAAAAGAAGTGGTGGGACTATAAGAGAAAGACACAGCACATGCAAGCACATGGCATGCATGGCCCACCGCTCCAATCCTAGAGGATACATTAAAATAAATTGCTTTATTATTATAATAATTTTTTTTATTATTAGATTTGCAAGGCATAAAAATGTAAACTGAAAGTTCCATTAACACCTCCCCAGTTTCCTACGGCTAGCTGGTTTTTCTTTGTGAGGAAATTAAGGAGAAAAAATTAGATTTAGTTTAAGCATAAAATTATCCCAAAATTTTAAAATAAAAAATAAAAAATTAATTATGGCAAAATTAATTAATTAGAATGAATATGCTTTAAGAGAGTATGGATTTTTGCATCAAAATATATAGAAAGCTCTTTTCCTATATATGAAATATTTTTGCAGCTTGGCTTGTTAATTCCATGGCAACATGAAAAACAATGCTAATTAAAAACTGATATACAAGGATGAAGGTTAAGTTTCAAATAAGAATTAGAGTTGGATTGCAAAATATTATGAATTTAATTAAGTGAAAAGAAAGGAGACGTTTCTTGTGGACGTTCCCCAATCCACGGTGAATAAATTTGCCTGATGTCAAGTTAAAATATCTTTGGTGTAAGTTTAAGACTGAAAAGAAGACAGGAAAAGTAAAACAGGGGTTTAACTGGGGGAGAGTGGAAAGTTTAAGACTGAATCGTCTTTGGGGCTTTTTTATGTTGTGGGGATTAAAGTGTACCCTGGAAATGTGGAATTGGATTACTGTGCCATCAGTTTCATACGTAATTACGTATGTCGTACAGTAATTCAAGAGACTGACAACCAACATTCATTGAATCTCGGTGAATAAGTTTCAATTCATGCAAAAGAATTGAACATCTGAAAGGAAAAGATCATTTACCCTGTATTACTTTGGACACTGAAAAGCATATACAACTGTAACGATTTCAAAAGCTCATAACTAGGGTAGACATTTACCAAATGAAGATATTGTAACATCATGATTTATATATACATATATTTTTTTTTTCCAACAGATTTTAGGTACATGTTATCCTATAACTGCTATTTTGCTATACTTTCCAATGTTCAACTATTCACAAATAAAATGATTTTTCTTTCGGGGGGGGGGGGGGGGTTTAATTAGATATTTAGCCATAAATTACATACTCAAATCTTCATTCTATTAGACACTTTGATCCATTAGATTAACATTGTTAATTAAATAATTGATGTGATAATAATATCTAATGAAAGTATGATACATAGCAAAATATCAAATCACTATAATATCATTGACGCATGTCATTATAAAGAGAAAAAATAAAAATAAAAATAAAATAAATAAAAGTCAAAATAAAAACTCAAAAAATATGATCTCTTAAATTCAAAATTAAAAGTTCTAAATAATAAGAATACTTTAAAATTAAAAAAAAAAAATCTAGAAATTCATAAACAATTATAAAAAAATAAAACAAAATGGAAAATTCAGAAAAATGATTTTTTAAATTTAAAATTAAAAATTCAAAAAATTCTAGAAATTCAAAATTACAAAATTGTGGAAATTGAATATTAAAAATAAAAATGTCCAAATAAAAGAAAGATGGGGAAATATTGGATAGGGGAGGGGAAGGAGAAGAGGCAGGGAAGACACCACCTATGTCGATTGATTATAGACAAAGGGGCAAAGTATTGACTGGATGAAAGTTTGAGCACCTAAGTGATTGTTTTTATTCTTTAAGTACAAAATTGACAGAAAGTGCATACTTCAAGGTGTAAATATGTAATTAACTCTTATTTTTGAATAATAAGATGAGTAGATACTTTGATATTTCTAGTCAAGGGGAACTGAATAAAAGTAAAAATAATTTTCTAAGAAAACAGCATTTTTTTCGTATCCACTACTATATTATGGGTTTGTTTTTAGCACATAGGTAATAGGGTTTTCTAATTGTACAAATAGAATTAAGTATCGCCACACGCTCCTTTCTTATTTTTCATCATATCATAAAAAGATATATTATTTTATTAATTGTCTCTATAGATTTTTTTAAAAATATATATATAGCTGATGATTGATGAGATAATTTGTCATGTATAAATTAAAAAATCAAATGAAAGCACGTGGGAGGGTTGGCATTGGCAGTGGGGATGCCTATATTTAAGGATGTTGATTTTTAGGGTCGGGGAGAAAGAGAAGAGAAGGTAGGGGAATTGGAAGCATCCGGGAAACATGGTGACGCTGTGAGAGGGCAAAAGTGGGGGGGGAGGAGGGGGGATGAAGGGTCCCACCAAAAAGAGAGAAATTCCAGGGCACGGGTTTTGGCATTGGCTTGGTCGCATCGCATCGCATGCATGAAGAAAATATGTCCTTCCACATGCTCTCCACATGGGGTTTCATAATATATATATATAATAATAATATTTTCCCTTAATTTCTGACTCTGAGTCTCTGCATATGAGGCCTCTCTCTCTCTCTCTCTCTCCCCCCCCCCCCCTTGTAAGCTTTTGGTATTTAGTGTATTGTTTTCGTATCAAAACTTACGTTATAATTATATATGATTTCATTTATCATCATCTTAATTATAAAGAATATATATATATATGATCGTAATTCCTTCTGTGTCATTGTTATCTCTTTTATATTATCAAAACAAAAGTCGAAATCTTCAATCAATAAAATATGGATGCAATTCATAAAATTTTTGTTTTTATCGTAAGTAATCTTCAATTCCAATTTTAAGTTTGACCCTAATTTTGGTACTAATCTCCAGTCCTCATATTCTTATAGCTTAACTACACATCATAGTATATATGTAACCATAAGTTCCCTTTCTTCTTTTTTTTTTCTTTTTTTCTTTTTTTTTTTTTACCAACACAATAGACAACCTTACATTCTTTTTTTAAGAATTTGGAAGTTAGGGTTAGGAGATTAGGGTCACCGCAAGCTTTTTACTACTCGATCAAGTAATTGTTGGTTCATAGTTTTCTAATTAATTGAAAACTAAAAGAGTCAAATTGAATGATTAATTTTTGTACTATTTTTCTAATGGTTGCTGCGCAGGTAAAATTTTCATAGATAGGCTTTTTGAAAAATTTGAAATTTAACTCTATTAATTCGTATAATTATTTAAATAATTTAAAATTTAAATTATAATATATAAAATCATAAATTATTATCAAGTACATTAAAAATAAAGTTTTTTAATTTTATAAACGGAGTTAAAAAACTGCACGTCCTTATTTTATATTTAAAACATAAATAAATAAATAAATAAGATATATGATAATTTTTAATCTTATTTATTAAAATAAAAAACTCCATTATTGATGTGTTAAGTAATTATATATATAATCATTCTCTATTCATAAAATGCAATCCCATTTATTAAAACAAAAAAAACTTTTTGGGACTATTGGACAAGGGTGAGTAAATGGTTACCTTTTCTATGGATGTACAGTTCAGTTGGGGAGAAAATCAGGAAGGGCTAGTGGCGCTTGCCAATTAAATGCCTTCTATAAGATTATTCAAATTAAATGCTTGTTTGAATGTTCTCTTCCGTCGGAATTTTGTCATGTAACAAATTGTCGTGACTATCCAATCTGTCCGCATAGGACAACATCCTAAGAAAATATTATTTTGAGTAAATTAATCGTTTAATCATCCAATCTTAGACGACTTTTATTGATTATCTAATTATAAAAAGTCATAATTCGATCATCAAAAACTTTCAAACTTTGTTCGGCACTCTCCTTTCATTCTTTCTCATTTAAACAACAACTAATCCAAATGCTTGTTTGAATTTTTTTTCATTTCCCCAGAATCTGTCGGAGAACAAGTCCCCGAGACTGTCAAATCTGTCCGTACGCGACAATATTATATGGAAGAATATGTTTAGTTTATTTTTAGTTTTCTCAATACTTTGTGATATAATTGTTCACTGAACGGTTTACTTGTCCTACTTAATAAGTTAGATTTGTTCGGATTAAAATCGGATAATTTTTTTATTAATTTAAATTAATTTAATTTATTTTAAATTAATATTTAATAATTAAAAATATTTTTAAATAAATTTAATTATAAAATATAAAAATATTAATATAAAAATATTTTTTAATTTTTTATTAATCATGAATAAAAAATATAAATACATGAATTGGTCAATTCGAAAATGGATTTAGGCAAAATCCGTTTACTCCTCTACTTTATGCTAATCCCACCTATAATTTAAAACCAAGAAAAAAAAAAACATGATTAAAATATTGCCTAGTGTTTTTTCTTAGTTGAAATTCGTAAAACTTTTATTATGAATGTACTAACGGTTATTTTAAGATATTTTTTAAAATTAGTTAAAGATAATTACTATCTATAATAATATTTTTATATTAAATGCATTATTTAATAATTTTTAATGTATTGAAAATTGTATCTTATTTAATATTTTTTAAAAAAATTTGTTTTAAAAGTACTTTTTAGCAAAATTCACTCAATATTAAAAAACCCACTATGCTATATTTTTCACAATATTGTGTGCTAATTTTGCCCATAATTTTTTTAAAAAAAAAATTATTAAATACTCGCCTATAGTTTTTTTGTGTATATAATTCGTCGAATTTTCATCACTGTTTTAGTTAAATCTAAAGTAGATAACTGAAATTGCTAGACTGACAAATCTTATAATAAATATACTTTCATAAATAAGACGTGTATGACAAAATTTGGAATCATGCATTTGATCTCGTGAATTCATGTTAAAATTAAAAGGATTGTTTTGATCTTGTGAGGTACATTGGGAGTTTTCAAACATCTTTATTCATTTCAATTTTATGTTGAAAAGGAGAAGGGTTATTTAATAAATGGTAAAAAAAATCACAATATCTATAGCAAATGTAATGTAATAGATATTAAATTAAATTAGTTTATCCCTTTTAATCTTTGATATACAAAGCCTAAAATAGGTATGAAAGTTGATTTATCCATTTTTTTTATATATTTTTTGTCTTATTCTTTATTAATTATCATATGTACTAAACACACCTTAAGAATATCCAAGTAATTGTAATTTTTTAGTGCATATAATTTGAATGTCTATGGCAAAGCTTGGAAGCAGAAAAATGTAAATACCTTGTTTTTTTCTTATCAAGTTCTCTTTCACACACAAACCTCACACGCATGTCCCCTATCTCTTGATATATATTTGGGATCAAATTGGGAATACGAATTTTGTTTTTGGGCCAAAGTGTAATTATCACAAATTATGAAACTATTTCATTACCAGAATTTGATATCATCTAAAGATACTTTCATATCTATTATTTTGAATTATAAACAAAATAGATAGAGGGAATGCAATTATTAATACTTAAAAACTTGAAACAAATGTTAAAGTGCAAGATTTTTATTTCTATGGCTAATTAAACACGAGAATATCAATTTAGAACATATTTATAACAAAAAGGATGTTCTCATCAGTTAAGATATTTGTGGACATCAACTGCTTATATTTTAAATATTTAAAAGATATGAAAATTAACTAAAACAAAATTCATGAGCATGTGAAGTTTGAAGAAATCCAACACAGCTTGTTAGGTAAAAGGGTGAGTTTCTTTTCAAGCACCGCTTGAACGTTTCTGTGTATAATTTCAATTATCATGTGATTAAGTGAATGGAGTCGCTTATCAATTAATAAATGATTGATTTGATTTGGATGGGAGAAGAAAAATATGTGTGAAAATAAGACATTTACATTTAATTAATTTGTTTTCATTTAGTCATTTTGCCTTTTTCTTTTTTGCTTTTTTTTTTTTTTTGAAAAATCATAATAATGGCGTGGACTTTTTAGTTGATATGAGTCGTAGAATATTTATAACTATTTTAATTAGATCAAAAGTATATAATTGAAATTGCTAGATTTACAAATCTTATTAAAATATATATACTTTCATGAATCAGACATATATGACAAACAGCTTTAATCATGTACCTAATCTACTCGACAAAGATATTAAGTGTTAAGTTGGGAAGTGGCTTGAAAATTTTTTATCTTTTTATTCATGCTCGAATCGAGCTTGACTCGAAAGCTCGATTATTTTTCATAAATTAATAAAAAAAATTAAAATTATTATATATTAATATTTTATATTTTATAATTAAATTTAAATAAAATATTTTTATTGTAAATAATAATTTGGGTTGAGCTCCAAATTATGAAAATTTATTTCTAATACTTGGTTTGGCAACTTTATAAATTTTACTTAAAGATAATTTCTCTTAATTTTCTATCACTTTCCCTTTTTACAAACATACTAAGGATTTTTCCATGAAATGAAGTGCAGCTACAAATTGATATATAGTACACAAACTACTTGATTTTTTTTAAAGTTTCTAATTTATTCATAAGCTCTCAACTTCTATCTATTTAACTGTCTCAAACGCTTAAACTCTTTCGAACAAACAACGTCTAAGAGCTTGTTAATATTTATATATGTAAGCCATTATAAATTTCGTTGTGTCGGTTCTAGACTTCTAGTTCATTAAGGTTCGTTATGGTACCAAATATGGTAGAATTATTAACAGTAATCCTAGACTGTCTTCGGCATTTGGATGATTCTTCACATTAAAAAAAAAATGTTAATTGGATGACTCTTTATCTTCCTAATTAGCATGAATTCCTATTAAAATTAAAAGGGATTGTTTTGATCTCATGAGTTACATTTTGAGTTTTCAAATACCTTTATGCATTTTAATTTTATGTTGAAAAGGAGAAGGGTTTTTTGATAAATGATAAAAAAAAATCACAATATCTATAGCAAATGTCATAGAATAGAAAATTAAATTGGTTTATCCTACTTTTAATCACTAATATACGAAACATAAAATAGGTATGAATATATAATTTATTCAGTTTCTAATATTATTTTGTCCTATCCTTTTTATATTATAATATGTACCAAATACACCTCACGAATATCCAACTAATAATAGTTTTTTAGAGCATATACTTTGCATGCATATATATATAATCAATGGCAAAGCTTGGAAGCAGAAAATTGTAATATATATATATATATATATATATATATATATATATTTTTTTGTCAAGTTCCCTTTCACACATACAAATCATGCGCATGCAAATGCAAGTGCAGAAAACTTTGCTTTGTAGCAAGGATGAAAAACTTATTAATCAAGTGACTAAGATTCATAATTACTTTCCGACTTTATAATTTAACCATTAAATTAACAAACTTTTCATACTTATCCGTTTTCATTGAGCAAAACCAAAATGATACAAATGCTTTTGATTGATCAATAAGCAAAAAAGTAACATTGTCTCTTATCTCTTGCTTTCATATATTTGGGTTCAAATTTGAAAAGGAATTTTCTTCTGAGCTAAAGTGTAAGCATTATAAATTATGAAGCTATTTTATTCCAAACAATTAATAAATGTTATGTACCACTACAAAATTTAGAAGAATTAAAGATAATTATTAATTGTCGCCAAAAGATAAGAAATATTGTCACCAAAAGTTTTAAGAATGAAAAAATCTTCGTAACATTCATCCTTTAAAATTGTGTCTCAAAAATGTTTTAAGGACTAATGTTGTCTTCATTATTATTAAATTAAAGACGACATTCGTTTCTAATATTGTTAAATTCAAAATAAATATAATGTTTTTATCATCATTTGATCTTATACTTAAAAATCTCTTATTTCATACTGAACATCCTTAATTATTAGTTTGACATCATATAAAAATATTTTAATATATATTATTTTTCAATGAATTAAAAACAATATAGATAGAGTGAATGCAATTATTTATTCTTTAAAATTTGAAACAAATGTTAAATTGCAAGTATTTTTCTCTATAGTTAATTATTTGAAACATCTTTATGATAAAAAGCGATTTTCTTATCAATTAAGTTATTTGTGGAAATCAACTGTTTAAATTTTAAATATTTAAAAGATGAAAATTGAATAAAACCAAATTCATGAGCATGTGACGTTTGTGAAATCCAACAAAAGTAATTAGATAAAGGATGAGTTTATTTTCATGCATGGCTTGAACTTTGCCATGTATAATTTCAATTATCATGTGACTAAGTGTGTAGAGTCACTTATCAATTAATATATGGTTGATTTGATTTGATTTGGGTGGGAGAAGAAAAATAAGTGTGAAAATAAGCCCACTTACATTTAATTGATTTGTTTTTATTTAGTCATTGTTACTTTATTTTGTTCTGACATACTCATTATGCAAGCGAATAATAGTATTTTTTTTTTTAATTTTTTACAAAGTAAGGAGTTTTTTTTGGTTAAATATGTAGTGCTTTTAAGAATAAATAGTTTTTAAAATATATTTATATGAAATTTTAAAAGACACAAATAACTTTATTTTGTTTTTGATGTTATGATTATATTTGGCCTGTTTTGTAACTTCATAATCGAGTTAATATCACTTGACTCATGATATCAAATTTAATTATAAATATTATAAATACCATAGGTTGTTGGTTAATCAAATTTGGTTGACCGAAACTTATAAGTGAAACAAGAAAGGATGAGTTTGAAAAGCAAATTAAGAAGTTTTGGCATTCAAGCACCAAGGTAGTTTTTGGTATATTTTTAACATCATTGCGATAATCTAATCAATGAAATGATTAAAGTGATTTTATAACTCATGAATTGGATCACTTCGCTGGGTTAATCTACATTATTTATTAGAAATTAAAAATTAGAATTACTATTACATATATTAATAATGAATTTTTTTAATTTTGTAAATAAATTAAAAAATTAAAATAATTTTATTGTATATTTAAAAAAATAAAAAAATGATATTTTTTAATATTGCGTGGTGTGTTAAACCTTTACTGTAAGTATAAATTATAATAATACTAATAAAAATTAAAAAAATATGTAATTATCTTTAATTATATTCAAAGAGTTAAAAAATTTTACTACCAATTATCGATGATAACAAACATAAAAATTATTATAAATATTGTTATTAAAAATTAAAAATTAAAAATTAAATTTTATTTAAAAATATTGAAATAATTACATGAATTGTAATAATTATTATAGAAGTTAATGATCGGAAAAATAACTACCAAAAAGAAAGAAGGAAAGGAGAGGGCCTGAATATGACAAGAAGCAGGCATGCATGGTTGAGGGCAACCCCCGTGATTTACGGGTATCCTTTGATATCATACACTAGCATTGGGATTTGGGATTCATATCTCTGGTTGTTAGTTCCACACATCCTCGGACTCACGCATCAACCGACCAAACTTTTCAAAGTGCTTATTTATTTTATGGCATTGGGCTCCACTTTTCTCGCACTCACACTATCATAACAATTCTCATGGACAAAGTATCTCCCACGCGCCTTTGTTCTACGACCCCATTTTTTAAAATTATTTAATAGTATATTTGATTTATTAAAATAATTATATAACTATGATATCATTTGATATAATGATGAAATTATTTAATTTATAAAATGGTGATTCAGTAAAATAATTAACTTTGATTTTATTCATTAAACTTTTGAAATAATCATTTTGTATCTCCTTCGTTAAATAATTTTTTTTCACTTTGAATATAATATAAAATTATTGTAGGGGATTCAAATCCTTTTGTTAAGGATTCGAATTCATAATGTTACATTCCATTCTATCTATATTTCATTCTTACAAAATTGTTATTATCTATTTTATTCTAGTGAATTAAATGTATCATAAGTTTTCAAAATTTGATTGTCTGATTACCAAATTTTGACACATTTATTGTTATATAGATAATAAAAAATTATAATACAATTATTCCATGTTAGTATATATTTTTATTGAAATTATTTCAAGTATTTTTTTGTGCTTGTTTGGCTAAATTACTATCAAAGGCTCTAAACTTTATAACTATACTTAAATTAGATAAGCCCCTATACTTTTTTTTTACTCAATTAAGCTTTTATATTTTATATTAAATAAAATATTAATTTAAGTTGAGCTTGTTTAGGTAAAAATTAAAGGTTAAAAGTTTATTTGGATAAAAATTAAAGATTAAAGGCTTATTTGAATGCAAATAAAGGGCAAGGCTTATTTGAGTGCTCTAAAAGTATAAGGATTTAAATAAAATTATAAAGTTTAAGGATTTTTAATATCATTTTTTTTAAAAAAAATATGTTATGTAATTATATTTTTAAATAATTTATTTATTGTAAGAATTATTAATGAATTTATTGAAATAAATGTTATTTAAATGAAAACAATATATGTTGAAAGTTGACGCAACAATTATTTAATAGATTTCTTTCTCATTTCTTGTTTATAAAAACAAATTTTGTAAAGTTATTTTTTCTTATTTTCACAATATTTGCAGATTATCAATCTTATAAATTACTTATTACTAACTTTTAAGATCACTCAAATAGAAAAAATAGAT
>JBBYHL010000021.1:7046534-7056829 GCA_038381835.1 Adansonia madagascariensis
ATATATATATATAGTAAGATCTTAAGATAAGTAAAAATATGTACATATTAGAAATAAAAGTGTTTGTATAGCAACAAATGATTAAAACTAAAAACATTGTGATACAGTTTGCCAAGTGTTATTTTTAAACTAAAAAAATGGTAACATTTTATTATAAATAATTCTTTTAAAAAATATCTAGGTTTTTCGTATCTTAATATAATTATAATATAAATATATATCATCATTTAATATGATATGAATAAATAAATATATTAAAATTTTTTTAAAATAAATTATTAACATTTCAAAATTTTTTTATTGTAATTTAACTGAGAGGAGCTTCTAAGGGAAATATTTGTACCAAATATTACAAGCAATTTGCTTATCCTTTAATTTTGGGCAGCTGATATATCTACCTTTTTATGCAAATAGCAAACGTTATTCCTCTTCCTCTAATACACATATAAGTTGAATGGATTTATGAGCGTTAGATATAAGTTTGTATTTTATATAGATATATTTAAATTTTTATTTTTTATATATTTGAAAAATCATACCTCACATTTAACGTTTGAATAATATCAAATATGAATATTTTAGAAAAAATAAGAAGTTCAGATAAATAGAATTCAAGTCAATAAATTGCAACCAGAAGATTAATTTCTCAAATTAATAGCCATGTTTGTGTAAGTCAACATTCTGCTCATAATCTGGAGAAATGAAACAAAACACTTCATTTATCCAAAGCAGAAGAAGGAAAAGAAACCAGAAACCTTTACTACTTTACCGCGTATTCGGATAATTAAACTGTTAAAGAGGTGGAGGTCTAAGTCTAAGAGTTCAATTAGAAGTACCCTAATCAATTAAAGCTTTAGCCAATATAGTCAGGGTATTGGCTAAGCAACTCCTGCCTGCAAGATTGTACAGTTTAGCGGTTATTAATTGATACAAGGAAAAGCCGTCCCGAGTCCCTCAAAGGACGTCCTCTTAACGAACCTGCCTTTCATTCGAGGCCTTTTGTCCGCATTCAGCTTCCTCACTTCGTACCTTATCTTCTTGGAAAACAGTCTCGTTCTTCGCTTCTGTCTGTACCTTGATACCCTTGCTTCTCTTTCTCCATCTGCATTGTTTCCTCTTGCCTGCCTGTATAGTCCCCCTATGCCTTCATTCCGATGATGATCCTCTTTAGGATTTGAGCCCTGGAGTGCCAGGGATTGCAAATAATCAAAATTAAGTTGTATGATCAGGTATCGATTGAAATTGGCAGTTTATAATCACCATCTTTAAAGATGATTAGCAAAGGATCAGTTTGAACTTTGAACTGTCCTGGTGCAAGTTTATATATGCCATAAGAAGCAAAAGAACGGATATATTTATATAGGAGAAATGAAGAAGAAAAGGAGGAGAGGAATATATATATAAAATACCATGAAGTCATCAGGGTTGAATTCTGGTCGGCTTCCTGTTGCCCAAGGAGAGCCTTGGCTGGTCCAAGCAGCGATGACCGACTCATAATTCAGCCTCAGCAACTTGTTCCTCTTCATCTCTCCCTCACTTTCACCTTTCGTCACTGTTGTCTCTGCCACTGGAGCCACCTTCTTCTCCTCTTCCTCACCAATCGTGGGCGACTCATAATCAAGACTCCAGTTTAAGGATGCTCCTGTCACTGCAAAACCAGAATCAAAGCAACAATCTCTTAGACCTTCGTCTTCTTCTTCATCTTTAACTTTCATCATTTTGCGTTCATGAAAAGCATTGCTTTCATCTTCCTCTTTGCAGTCTAACAATTCAATTCCTTTGCTGTCGCAAGCATCCTCATCAAGTCCAACTCCTAGTAAGCTCTCAACATCAGCAGCAAACTTCTCAAGATCCAAATCTGATGGTAAAAAACCATGTAAACCATCATCCAACTGGCATGTTCCTTTATCTTCAAAACTATCAAGTACTAAATTCCCATCTTCCTTTAGCATAGCAACTTCATCACAATCACTTATTACCATATTACATAATTCTCCAGAAAAAGAATCGAATTCAGGGACTCTGCACAGGAGCTGCTCTTCGGTCTCATCAACTAATGCTTCTCCTTCTTCACCACCACTCTGAGGAACAAGAGGATCATCAATAGGATTCAAATTCAATACCTCTCCCCCACCTTTTTGTTTCCCCAACATGGATTTGTTTTGCCTTGGTGTTCTTGCCTTTCGAATGAAACCTTGGTGCCATGGGGGCGGAGCATCTTGATTAGTAGTGCTATGCATCAAAGCATTGAACTTAGAAGATGCAGTTTCAAGCCTAAACCTTTCATGTCTGCTGGCTAACTGATTAGCAGAGTGGACTGATGTATCACAACCTTGGCAAAGAAAGGCATCATCAGCTGCACAATACCAACGTGCACGCTTCTGCAAACAACCATCACAGGCTCTAGCCGTCTTGCCTCCCATGGCATTCGCTGCTTTCTTGTCAGTGATCATTGGATAGACAAAAAAAAAAAAAAGGGTAGAAGTATTAAGTTGTTACAAGGATTAAACAGGCTTAACTAAAGTTAGGAATTGGCTCTACTCAACAAAAGAAACAAGCTGAAAAAGCAAAGTGTCTTTACGAAGGAATACTAGGGAACCTTGCGTCTATTTATTTTGAGGAGCCCATAGTTCAATAATTGGGGCTGAGAGGTATGTTCTCAAATGTGACTAGCCCTAACGCTTTTGGTTTTTCTACTGCAATGGCCAGTGGGATGCTGGGAGAGTATGTAGCGCATGCGCTTTTTGGTGGTTAGCCAAGGGGAGGTTTCAAACTTTCAATTGCGCTTTTTGGGACTCAGAAGTGGGGGCTTATCTCGGTGTTTATTGGCTGAAATTTTCATGTCCATCTTAATCCCTGAACTCTCATTGGTCATTTGTCAAATTGAAGGATTCCTTATGGTCCTACCAGGAGCGAATGTGGACAAAGTGGTTTTCTCGTTTTTGTCTCAGTGCTGGAAATCTTGAGTAAGAAAGTTTTGTTGCTTTGTCTCTCCAGTCCATACATATATTTTCAATTATTCAGTTAAAATTTCACCAGTAAAAGTACTGTCAAGGGCTGCGGTCCCCTCCTCTCCTGTGGAGGTTGCTTTCGATTCTCATGTGGCTGCCATCAACTCTCGAAAACACTCGCCGAGTCACACCGGAGGCTTGACTTTAGCCGTTGTTTTTAAGTTAAAAACAGTTATTATTTGTACCTGCGCTCGGATTTCGAACAAACCTGAGCCTTATATTTATTCATATAACCACAACTTTTCTTCACAACTTCATTTCAGATAAGACTGAATTACCGATCGACGTGAATGTGCAACCGAATTGGCTCAACAATATGAACCCAGAAAAAAGCTCATGAAAACTATAATGAGGTAACCAAATAAACTCGAATACCAAAATTCTCTAGAAAAACTTAAATTCTAATTTATTTAAATTTGAATTTAATTAAAAAATAAAAAATATGAACTCGAAATGATATGAATCTAAAATAATTTTAATGCGTAATGACTCAAATCTAAAATAATCTAAATTCGAGATCAATTTAATAGTAAATCCATAATAATCCAAATTTAATACACTGAATTATAATTAATTTTATTATGATATTTGTGTTTTACTTTTTTAATTAAAATTTAAAATTTAAAATTTAAAATTTAATACATAATATAAATTAATAATTTTAACCAAAAAACAAAAACTTTGTATATTGAGTTCGTAACTTATGAAGATATTAAAACCACAATTTGAATTGTATAAACAAATCACTAAAATCAATTTAAACATTTTTTAAAAAAACTTAAATTCATGTCAAGATCAACAGATACACTTGATAATTAATAGTTATAGTTAAATTTAACATTTTTTTTACATATTATTTAATTTCTTGTTAAATTGGAAAACAATTTTCAAGTTAAACTTCCAAAGTATAATGTTAAATTTTAAGCAAAATATCATTATAACTTTCAATAAAAAGTTTTATTTTGAATTAAATAATCATTCTTATAATATAAACAAAAAATAACTTAATGTTTTAAGTTCAAGTAACATATATTATCAAAATAAATTGATTTTAAGAGGCAAATAAATTATAATATGGAGGGAAGTTTTTATATTACGAAGTGAAATCTATGTAAATGTTTGAGTTAAAAGAAATTGTATTTTTTTTTCCGTGAAGAATTAAGATAATTTCATTTTATTTGCTTCATTTCATATAAACATTTCTATTAAAGTAAATAAATGACCTGTTGTATTTCATCGCTTTTTTCATAATAGCTTATTATTTTTGAAAAATCATCTAAAAGATATTTTTAGCATAAAATTGAAATTATTTAAAATTGTGATAATTTTTTTATATATGTAATGTAAAATTTTACTTATTTATTTCTTTCTTTATTTGTTTGTTTATTTATTTTCTCCCACATATTTACATACATGATATGTCTAAAAGTTGTTTAAAATGATACATTAAAATTCATACTATTAAAAGCTATAAGCCTATGATCATACTAATAATCATACTACTAATTTTCTATAAGATAAATGAAAATAATTTAAAAAAATTAAATATTCAATTTGCATGAGATTCCATATAAGATACTTATATTACTACTAATTATTTGTTGTTCTTTCGCGTCTAGACTTAGTTTATTCATACCTTTTATTCTCTTCGAATTGACACATTTCACTTCGTTTTTTTGCAAAAAATGACTTTTGAAAAATGTTTTCTGCATTTTTCAATGTTTGTTTTGCAAAAAATACTTTGATTAAGAAAAAAATAAGATATTTTTCCTGGAAAACATCTTCCTTTTTCAAAAGCATAAGACATTTTTTGGAAATATTCCCTATTAAATAACAAGATTTTTATATTGAAATTTAAGTTAACTTGAGTCAAATATTATTAATAAAATATTTAATATTTAATTTTAAAAATATTAATATAAAATTATTTTAATACTATAATTTTTAATATTTATACTTTGAATATTATTGAACAAACATATTTATATTTTTAATAATATAATATTTTTTAATAAAAATATTATTAATAAAAAATATTATTATTTTAATAATAAATTGTAACATTGTGGATATTATAAATTTAAAATAGTATTTTAATATTTTGTTGAAAAATGCTTTTATATGACTATGTTAATAATAAATTTATATAAATTATACTTTATAAATATTTAATAATAATTTTAATAATAAAAATCAATATTTTAATAGTATGAAGTATTAAAAGAAATAACATTTTAAAAAATGTATATAATTAATTTTTTTTAATAATAAATAGGATTATTTTAAGTATTTAATGTAAATATAAGATTTTTATCATTCAATATTATTATTAAAATATTACGATTTTAATATTAAAAATTAATGTTTTCATGATAAATAGCTTTTTATATTTTAATAATTAATAATTTTAATATTTATGTCCATAATAATATTTGAAAATTGTAAAATAATAATTTACTAATAATTATATTAATATAAATAATATTTTAATTAAATAATAAATAGTATTTTTAAGTATTTAATATTAATATAATATTTAGTATTAAATATTATAATTAAAATACTACTATTTGAAATATTAACATTTTCCCTACCTTAGTTTTTCTTTTTGTCATTGTTAATACAATTTTATATGCTATTTTTCTCCATGCTACATTGAAAATAAAGAAGTAAAAATATGAATGTTGAGAGAATAAATATTGGTATATTCAACGTGTTATTCTTTTTGAGTTACTGTCACTATTAAACTTTTTGCTGCCTTTTCAACATCTCTTCAAAATTAGTTAATTATAACTAAATACATTGCAGAAATATACATAGTTCAACTTCTCAGACGAAAACTTTATACCCTCATGATGAATCGATGTTTAGGTGGCTATTATTTTAGATTGCTGTGAGTTATATCATATATAATTCTCTAGATAACAATTAGTTTGTCATATATAAAATTTAATTACAGGATTTGCTTTTGAACATGAAAAACATTTTATCTCAAGAAAAATGCTCAAATTTTATTGCCTTATTCCAGATTATGTATTCACATGAAAAATGTTTTTTGACACTGAGTAGTTTGTTGCCATCAAGTTTATTCTTTGTTTCTCTTTGAATTGTTTAATGGTATGATTTTTTGCTACGCTAACATCTGTTATAATTAAGTTTATATGCTATTTTTTCTATTTTCTATTTTTTTGCTCCTAAAGGATTCTTTTTGTTTAAAGAAAACTATAAATTTGCATATATCATATACAACCTATGTGCAGTGCTGAAAGTTTTTATTAGGCACTTTTAATTCTTTAAATATATCATACTTTTCATTTATGCGTACTATATCTTCTTCTTTTGATAGAAAAAAAGTATAGGGCTTTCGAGCTTGCTTATTGCCTAATTAATTCATCTAAGTTTAAAATCTTTGATGCACTTACTCATTGGATCACTTTCCAAATGAAGATATCTTAATTGCTCATCTCCTCTTGACTTTCATTATTATATCTTGTGTTCAATTTTCTTTTTTTTTTCTTTAGTAAAGCCCTAACTTTTATTATGTCTATGTATATATATAGCTTATAAAAATTAAAATTATACAACTAATATGTAATTAATTTATAGCCTTTTTTGTTAATTACATCGAAAATAGTTCCTGCAACATTGCATGGGTATGTTGCTAGTTCTTACTTAGAAACTGGGTCTTGGAAGAAAGAAATCGTACCAACCTCTTTTAATGTGGGAAAGACTTTGATAATGTACTAGATATCCTATTCTTTCTTAGAGTTACAAAAAATTTCCTATTGGTTCGTATTTTTAGGGGTAATTTTGAATCTTCATTAATTTAGAGTAGATATGTCTCCGCCAATAAAGATTAGATCTTGAACAAAGTTTTTTTATTTAAATTAGTTCAGTTCAGCTTGAATTAATATTTAATATTAATATTAATTAATATCAATATTTAATAAACATATTTTTTAATATTTTTTGTATCAATAGTGATCCAAGGTTTCAAATGGCTCAAGTTTAGCCCAATTCAAACTTGGATAAAAAAATAAAAATATCCCGACTGTGACCTAACCTATGCACAATTCTGCTCAAAAGAAGCCAAGGATTTTCGCTAGAGGGATTGGATTAATTGCCAAGAAAACATGAAAATGGATAATTGGCTATATTCTTATTGGTAACAAATATGCTATGAAAGCTTGCCTTAAAAGATTAAACATAAAGCTAGGGACAACAAAAAAAGCTTACATTTGAAGTTGTGATAACATTATTCTTCCTACGAAACACTTGATATTGAATCTATTTTTTTTTTCACGTGAAAAAACACAAGTTATATACAAAAGCTAGCAAATAACTAAAAGCCTAAGTACTTAAGCTTAATGTTAGTTTCATCTATTATTAATCTTTAAAGGGAAAATTTTCGCAAATTGGGAACAATCTCAATTCCTATAATTAATTAGTTAGCTATAAGCTTTTTGTATACATTAAATATTAACTGGGGAAAAAAAAGAGTGCTAACTCTTGCAATGAGTAGAAAAGTCTTCACTCTTTTCTTTGTCATGGTGACTAATGATAATTTAAATATTGATAAATGTAAAACAAGAAATTTGTTTTCATTTGCAAATTACCACGTGTAAATTAAGATTATTTAATAAAAATTTTTTAATTAAATAAATTATGTATCACTATTTGAATTTGATATCATATGTAGTGACATCTTAATTGATTATTTTTATGATTAACTAAATATATATGTAGTCTTACTAATCAAATTTCAAAGATTCATATTGGATCAATTAGAGTTCATCTATAAGTACTCCAATTTATTTTAAATTAAACAAAATAATTTAAAGATGATTTCAAATTTTAGCTACTCAAATTACAATGATTTATTGGCCATCCAAACAAATTACACATATACGTATTATCTCTAATTAAAATATTTTAGAGATAAAAGTGAAAAAGGTTGAGTTCTCTTAGAACTCTCTTACCTAACAAACATTGACATCCTTGTTCATCATATAGCACTAAGAGAAAGATAAGAGCTTTCGCTTTGATGCCTAATCAGAATTTTCAAATGCTTAGTCTAAATCCACCTTATCACACTTTTCCTCCAATTCAAAGTTTAGAAAAGCTTATGCTAGGAAATTTGTTTCTCCTAATGGATCAAGTGTAAGTTGTGATAGAAATGCCATAAGAATGAAAGACATTATGATGTATTTCATTAGTTTAAACTAAATATTCATATTTATATATTTGAGTTTTTTTATTATGTCATTGCTATTTCATCTTCATTTATTTACAACTTAAAGTAAATGTAAGAAAATATGGCTTATTGACTACTTGTGTTTGTACCATTAGAGTGTTGCATATAATGCAGGAAGACAACATTCTAAGGTAAGTAATCTAAGTTCATAGTCCATAGTCTACGAGGTTAATGTGAGCAATTAACTTATGTTAAGACTATTATGTTTTATAAATCCAATTGAGGAGATGGCTTATCTTGGCCATCTAGAATGGGCCAACTTCTAAATAGAGACAGAGATGGATCGCCTAGAAGTGGTGATACATTAGACTGGACTAAAGTATAATTAATCCATTAATAAGTACATTTACTTTAGTTAATTCACTTTTAATGTTCATTGTATAACTACCTTAATCCTAAGTAAGTAATTAACTCTATGTATATAACTTGTATACTTTGATATTCTAAAGGCTAAAACATCTCAAAATAGTAAGCTACTAGACCAATTCATTATGTATATGACTTATACTCTATAAGAGCTTTACTTATAGATATAGAATCATAGCTCTTATAAAAAGTAAAGGTTTATATCAAATGATAAATTGTTCACATGTGGTGAGCAATCATTTTCATATAGAGAGTATAATGGAACTTTAAGATAAAATGATCAAATAAGTAAATGGACTCTAACCTTAAGTTAATCACAGATATCAGATGAGAGTATCACACAGATGGCAAGGTCATTGGACTAAAAGCTATCTATAAAGCTTATGTAATACGGTGTATAATTGGCAATACAGTCTCAAATTTTTAGTGGTATGACTCCAAGATTAATAAATATGTGATTATTTGTTCAGAATAGAATAATTAATACATAGATTATTGGAACCTATTATATATGTCCAATTGGTCTTTCCATTAGCTCAACATAATTCCTTAATTGATAGTTATTGATCGGAATACACAAAGTTGAATGATTCTCAACATGGTGAAGTAGTACGTCAGATTCTTCAGTAATTAATGAAAAATAATTTTTGGTGTTAGTTATTTAGAATTTGTATTTAATTTGATTAAATATTTATTTAAGACAAGAACTAGCAATTTAAATTAATTATATTTATCTGTTGATAAATATAGGAATTAATTTAAATTAAATAGATAGGGAGAAATTAAATATTTATATAATTAATTTGATATCTATGAATTCTTGTTTAAATATTTATCTATAAATTAAATATAAATGATATTCTAAATAAATTAAGAAAAAATATTTTATATATTTATTTTTAATTTGCAATTAAATTACTATAGTTAATTTTTATTTTGATAACTATTTCATAAATTATTCTATTCGAATAAAATTACTATAATTTTATTTCGAATTAGAATTAGAGTTATAGAAAAGTATTGGGTTAAATAAAACTAACGTTTTAATTAGAAGTAAAATTAAGTATTTAGATTAAACAGCTTAAACTCCTTAAAATACATTATGCTAAAATAATGTATGGGTTCATTAAGGTTCAGCCAAATTTGATGCTTGTACCCACACTTAGGTCGGTGCCTTGCTACGATTTTTAAGAATTGGATAAAACAATTATTTTAATTGAAATTAAAAGTAAGGCCACCTTGTTACTTGATATAAATAGAAGCAAAAGCTTAGGGTTTCAGATTATACTTTGGCACCATACTAAGGTTTCTAATAACAACATCTCATGATTCTAAACCTGCTGGCACAAAGTGGTCTTAAAAGGGGAATCAAGCTGGACGAATTTGGAGTTGATTAAGATAAAGAGTGCCAACACACTCTATCATCTAGGAATTACAAAATAGTTCAGAAGGCTAGTTGGCTAAAGCTTTCACACAAATTCACTCTAGGAATACTTATATGGCATCTGCAGATCTACAACTCAGGTAATTGATTGTGAGGTTTTATTGTATATGACAAAACAATCTAGTATGATTTGTTTTAAGCATTTTTTAAAATTTCGCTGCGTGATTTGGTTTGTTTTTCCAACAAGTTGTCAATTATCCTTTAAGGAACAAGATAACTA
>JBBYHL010000021.1:7056929-7096191 GCA_038381835.1 Adansonia madagascariensis
TCACTAAAATGATGAAGGTGCTGAAAAACAAAAAATGTAAGTGATAGAGTAGGAAGTTATACCAACAAAACTTCAACTTTGGCCAACTAGTTGGAGCAATAGAGATGATTTGAATTTCCCTCTTTTCCTTGTTGTAAATAAGAAAGAAAAAGAGAGAAATAATGACGTTTTGGTTTTGGTATGGATGAGGGTGATTTTTAGAATGTGTAATGGTTGGGGAATGAGTGTTTGGGGACTGTTTTTGGATGGTGGGTGAACAGCTACGGGATTATGGTTTCCTTGGTGTGGGAATGTGTTTTTGGAGCTAAAAATGAGCTGGAATCTAACCTTTTTTAGCTAAGATAGAAGTGGTCCATTTATACCAGCATTTTAGAGCCAATTTGGAGGTGTTTTTAGCCATTTCTCAAGGGGGACAAGTTGATGTCAGCATAGTGGCTAGGGTGGCTATAGGGAGCAACTTGCTGCCAATGTGATAGGCATAGGGTGGCTGGGTTAAATGCTGAAATGATTTTGTAGCAAATAGGGTGGCTGATGATGATATTGCCCAACAACTAGGGAGGAGTAGGGTGATCATATGACATTGACCCCTTTGATCTAATTTAGACTTCAAAAAAGTGTTTTGATTGGTTCAAAAGCCTTAATTCGTAACCTGATAAGTGTTTTAATCTTTCCTGATGCAAAGAAATGAGTTAAAATCGAGTTTTGGATCAATGGTGGACAAGTCAAAAATGCCTTGATCGTGAAAATGGCCTGCATGTATCGATACATTGCATAATGTATCGATACATTTGGTCCAAAAACCTTGATGGTATCGATACAATGAACATTTTATCGATACTATGAACCATTGTATCGATACTATGAACCACTGTACTGATACAGGCTGATATGTATCGATATATTTCTTTACAGAATGTATGTTTCGGTCTTGGCATGGCCTAGTATCGATACACGGGTCCTGTATCGATACAGAGGCTTATGCATCCATACATCTACATGTTGTATCGATACAAATGAGGACATTTCAAATTTTTAGATCGTTGGAGCATTGTATCGATACATGAGAACCATGTATCGATACATTCAAGTAAAATTATGAATTGTCTCATATACTTTGTCCCCGGACACCTTGTACTACATAATTTGATGTCACATCTTTGCATTTACTTTTGATATGATCGCTAAGCCTCCTTGAGCTCCTCAAAATACTTTTTCGCTGAGGGACATTCATGTCCATGCTCCAGATTACTACAAATTAGCCCGGACAAAATAAGGTGTCTATAGGTATAATCTAATTGATGTAAGATCAAATGGAGTAACCATTTCATAGTATCCTTTCTCTTTGTAAATTACTCCTTCATACACTCCTAAGTAGACATCTTTAGGAGGGAATAAGGGCATAAAGAAAAGCATAAGTAAACACCAAATAGGCATCCATAAGTTTTGGAGAATTATGAGAGATTAATATGAAAATTTTTGAAGTTGTTGTTTGAATTTGGTTGCTGTAACAAGGTAGCTAGAACAATTCGGTGATTTACATTTCTCAAACTTATAATGGGAATTAGGAATTAGGAAAAGGGTGCAGAGCATAGAGCACCAAGACTTGAGAGCCCAGATTTTGTGCCTATCTCAAGTTTGGATATGCTTTCCAAGTTTTGTGAAGCATGGAAATCAAAGTGTGTTGTGGTTTGAATTTTTACATTAGCATCCACTTCAAAGAAAATAAATGCCTCTGCCTCTATCTCACCTAATGTAAAGCATTTTGCAGAATATTACGTCTTTTAATAGAATATATGGTAATCGATAGCCCTCATAGTTTTTTTCTTTGTAATTTCTTTGGCACATACAATTAGTGTTGCAACATGGCTTAGATACGAATCCAGACTAGCTCGACTTAAAATGGCAAATGTATCCATTGTTTCTATATAAATATCTATATATATATTTATTTTCTTTTATTTGGGATCCATATCATTATTGTTATTATTATTCTTAATTTGTGTCTTGGAACTGAGTTATCGAGATGAATCGCTCGCTCGACTTGTCAAAATAATAGTTACGAAATGACCATTTATTTTGGACTCGCCAGCACTCTTATTTTAGCCAGGTGAGATTGAACATCTGGCGGAGTTTATATTTTTTAGGGTTACGAAACCCATGAAAACAAAATCCAAGGTCTGCGCCCATACCAAAGATCACTTAAAAGGGTCCAAGAGTCGACTACAACCACAAGTAAGGATTGATCTTCTTGTGATGCCTGGCAATCAGTACCTATTAATTGCGTGTTAACTTAAATTTCGATTTTTATTCAATTTCAACATTTGATATTTAATTATAATTTCTATAATATTTTATTAAAGAAATTTATTATGCTGTAATGTTTTTGGAAGTTAAAATTTCTTCCATACCCTCTCGGAGAACTAAGAGAACACAGATTTTTATCATTCTCTATCGTACCCCGCTGGAGAACTTGTGGAATACGAAAGGTTTTATTTTTATAAAAATTGAAAAATCTCAAATTTCATTTTTAAAATATTATCTCGTTATTAAAATAATTCATAGAATCCGTCGCATATTCTGGTAGGAATCCTACGCATTAATTTAATTATAAGACATTGCCTTATTTATAAAAATAATTTTATTATAAAAAATACAGACTCTATGACCTAAAAATCACCTAATATGTTGAACATATTCTTAATGTGTACTTTTGATGTGAAAGTATCCTAGTACTCATATGGGATATGGTTCTAATGCAAAATTATGAAAATACCCTTAGGGTATTCCATCGATGTAAAAGATCCCGGTAACCGCTAAAGGACTCAAAAATGCTTGAAAAAGGATGAACCTATCAGAAATATGCACTTTTGGCCTAAAAGCATCCTAATGCATATCTAAGACTGGACTTAAAGAAAAATTACAAAAATGCTTTTAGAGTATACCTTCGATATAAAAGTATCACGATAATCCTAATTGACCTTAAAATGATCTAGGAAGGTTAAACTAATCCAAAAAAATTCACCTTCGACATAAAGGCATCACGGTGAAAAAATTACCAAAAAGCCTTTAGGGTATTCCTTCGATATGAAAGTATCCCGGTAACCTTAATGGGCCTTAAAATGACCTTAGAAGACTAAACCAATTCTATAATATTAACCTTTGGTATAAAAGAGTCCTGATAAGCAAAATTACCAAAATACCATTAGGGTATACCTTTGACGTAAAAGTATCTCGGTAAAATGATATTAGAAGGCTAAACCAATACTAAATATTCACCTTTGGCATAAAAGTGTCCCAACGAGAAAAATTACCAAAATGCCTCTAGGGTATACCTTCGACATTAAAGTATCCCGGTAACCCTAATGGACCTTAAAATGACTTTAGAAGGCTAAACCAATTCTAAAATATTCACTTTTAGCGTAAAAGTATCCTGGTGAGCAAAATTACCAAAATGCTCCTAAGGTATATCATCGACGTGAAAGTATCTTGGTAACCCTAATAAACCTTAAAATGACCTTGGAAAACTAAACCAATCCTAAATATTCACCTTTAGCGTAAAAGCATCCCAATGAGAAAAATTACCAAAATGCCTCTAGGGTATACCTTCGACGTGAAAGTATCACAATAACCCTAATGGACCTTAAAATGACCTTAGAAGGCTAAACCCACCTAAAATATTCACCTTTGGCGTAAAAACATTTTGGTGAGCAAAATTACCAAAATGCTCCTAGGGTATACCTTCAATGTGAAGTATCCCGTTAACCTTAATGGATCCTAAAATGACCTTGGAAGGCTAAACCAATCATAAATATTCACCTTTAGCGTAAAAGCGTTCTAATGAGGAAAATTACCAAAATGCTCCAGGGTATACCTTCTATGTGAAAGTATCTCGGTAACCCTAATGGACTTTAAAATGACCTTACAAGGCTAAACCATTCCTAAAATATTCACCTTTGGCATAAAAGTGTCTTGATGAGAAAAATTACCAAAATACCCATAGGATATACCTTTGACGTGAAAGTATCTCGATAACCCTAATGGACCGTAAAATGACCTTAGAAGGCTAAACCAATCCTAAATATTCACCTTTGGCATAAAAACATCTTGATGGCAAAATTACCAAAATGCTCCTAGGGTATACCTTCGACGTGAAAGTATCCCGGTAACCCTAATGGACACTAAAATGATGAAAAATGAATTAATTTACCCTAACTGGGGTTTAGGTACAATTAAGCCGAGAAAAATTTGGCTTAAAATGCAAAAATTACAATTAAGCCCTTAATTTTTTTTTTAAATTTTATTTTGTACTCGATGAAAAACCGAGAGAATACAAAAAGTTTTGAAAGTTTCCATACCCCTACGGAAGGCCATAAGAACAAAAGAAATTTTTAAAAGTGACAAAATGACCATTTTGCCCCCTAAATACCAAAGTTTGTAATTTAGCCATACACTTTTCTAAATTGTCATTTTAGTCCCTACAAAATTAAATAACCTAAAAATTATAAAAATCATATGAAATTATGCATGAAAATACAGCCAATATATCAACAAGTATTCGGCCAAACACCTTGGCCTAAAAGAAAGTTTCTCTCCAATTTACAAAATAACCCTTAAACTTTATAAAATTATATTTTACCCCTAAATAAAAAAACATAATAAATCATCACAAAATATGATCAATCATGAAAAAACCAGCATGTAAACCATGAAAATATTCCTATGAAGGTTCGATCAAGCACCTTTGACCATAAATAAAAATTTTCTATTTTTGCAAACAAGTCCCTAAACTTTACAAAATTGCATTTTGACCCCTACATGAAAAAACATCACAAAACATCACAAAAATCATCAAACCAGCCAAGAGTTAACCAAAAATCATGAAAAAAATCTACATAAAGGTTCGGCCAAGCACTTTAGGCCATGAAACATGATTTTTGCATATTTTGCAATTTAGCCCTTACATTTTTTAAAATTGCAAAATGGCCCCGAAATTGTTAAAATCACCTAAAACATGTTCCAAAACACACAAAATCAGTTTTCTAACAGCCTATGAAGCTCTCGAACAAACAAAAAATGGCATAAAGTTTAGGTATTTTATGATTTAATCCTTAAAATTTCTAATATTTACAAAATAGGCTAAAAACATGAAATCAAGAAAACAATAAGCACAAAATCATCATTACCAATTCATATCAAATTCGGCCAAGGTAAGAAATAAATATGCATCAATATTTTGTAACACAAAATAATGAAAATAAACATGAATAAATATCATCAAGTTTAAATACAAAAATAAAATGACAAAAAATGAATATATAAATATAACCATAAACATATACATTCAACAAAATTAATATCTCATCAGAAACAACAATATTTCAAAAAAAAATTAAATATATCAACAAATATATAGGAAATTGATCATTGTCAAAATATTAGCTTTTCAACATGGATAAAATCCATGAGTGGTATTTGTATATAATATGTAAAATTATACCATAAAAATTAATTAAGAAGATTAAATTGTAAAAATAAAAAATTATATTATTTTTAAAATAAAGTTTCAAATGAACAATTTAATTCAATCTAATAATGAAAATAATAATTTTTTTATGAATTAAGATAGAAAACTCATAAAATTTTATGATAAAAACCCTTACATGAAAAAAATTGTTATATGTAAAAAAATACAAAACTCATAAAATAAATTAATTTTTTTCAAACTAAATTAATATGAATTAAACAATAATATTTAAAGAGTTTTAAAAATTATAAACTCAGAAAAATCCTACCAAAAAATTTATGGAGTAGAAAAACTCTGTACTTCATAAACGACAAAATTATGAAAGAAAATAATAAATAAATAAATAAAATAAATTTCTTAAAACTGATTTAATATGATTTAAACAATAATATTTAAAGAAATAAAAAATAGAAATGCAAAAAAATCTCACCTAAAAAATTTATGGAGTATAAAATCCGTATTTCAGTAATAGAAAAAATTCTAAAACTCATAAAATAAATTGAGTTTTTCAAAAATGATTTAATATGAATTAAATAATAATATTTAAGGAATTTTAAAAATAAAAAAAATCTTCCCAAAGAAGTACGAAGTAGAAAACTTCGTATTTCGAAAATAAAAGAATTTTAAAAGAAAAATGCAAAACTGATAAAATAAAAGGAATTTTCCGAAACTGATTTAATATGAATTAAATAATAATATTTGCAGAATTTTAAAATTATAAACTAAAAAAAATCTTATAGAAAAAAGAAAAAAATTTACGGAGTAGAAAACTTTGTATTTTGGAAACGGGAAGAAAATATAAAACTTATAAAATAAATTAAATTTTGAAAAAAAACTAATTTAATGGTAATTAAATGCAAAATTTTTTAAAGAATTTTGAAGTTGAAAACTTGAGAAAATTCCACCATAAAATTTTACAGATAAAAGAAAGCTTGTATTTTAGAACCAAAAATTTTCAAAAAAATACATTAAAACTTATATAAAATGAATTAAATAAATAAAATATATCATCCCAAATATTAATTTACAAAATGGTAAAGATGAGAATCCAGAATCTGAAATAATTTTATTAGAAAAAAGTTTGCAATTATAAAACTCGCAATACTATGAAAAATTCAAAATTAGTCACAAAAATGAACAACCTAACTCCCTATGGTATAAAATGCCAATATGAATTTTTCCTTGAACATTTCTGATTTTTCAGAGTTCATATCAGCATAAATACCATACATATATCGATACAATTATACGATGGTAAACTTTTCAAGTTTAATGAAAAATTCACTAAAAACTCATGGGAAATTTGATTGCGATATCGTTCGCAGAAACAAATTTTCAAAACTTTGACAAAGAAACTTAAGAAATAATTTTTCTCTTAAAAATTCATGTATATTCGAAATTAAAGATAAAAATGTGATTCTTTTTTTTATCACGTGAACTTTTGGCCATTTAACTATGAATAAAAAAGTTTTGAGAATGTTTGGTTCATCTGAAAAAGATCATTTCCAATGAGAATTGCCATTAAGTTCTCAATCTTGGATATTCAAGATTATCAAAAAAGAAAAAGAAAACCCGAATGAAATTAAGTGTCTTCAGTTAAGAAATATTGATGCGACTCAAAGTACTTAAACTTAATTGAGACCAAAAATTGCTGAAGATTGGAAGTTGTTGACAACTTTCAACGTTACACTTTAGCCTTCTCGTTTTGAAACAAGTTTAATTAGTTAACCTATTCTTTCATGATTCTTGTAGACTATGAAGATTCTTTTGTCGATTACTCCAAAGATGGTTTGAGAAGTTAGGTGGATGATTGATCTAGATATCTTGTTCATCACTTATTCCCGATGTAATTATATATTTCTCTGAAGACATTTGGTTGAGAAAGGTCTCTTTCATATGTTTGAAAAACTCGATGAAAACATTAGTTTAGACAATTAGGTGGAGAAAAATTCTAATAAAAGTTTTTACTAGTTATCTCTATTCAAGAGCCTCTTTTGGAAAATAGTGGGAGAATTTAGATTAGACCAACAATCGATTTCTATTTCCAGCTTGTTAGCTTATGATTGCTATATTATTTGATAAATGACAAGGAGAATTCTTTTTTTTTTTTGTTTGTTTTGTAATGATGCTGGAAAGTTCTAACCCGTTGTACGTGTGAAATATTCTGCATGGTTTCTGCTTTTTGTCCATATTTGCTTTTAAAAGGCGATGTTTGATAATTCTTCAATTTGAGGTCTTGCATTCAATTTATCATTTAATTGCATGTTGGATTGCTGTCATTACGTACAACAAAGAGGCGACAGATTTTGAGGAGACTTCAGCATACAAAGAGTCTATCCAATCTCTAGAGCTTTTAGAAGAACCCGACGCCTCTAATTCATGTGTATTTGAATCAAACCTTATTGAAGTTGCGCCCAATTGGAGTAGTTGCCGTAAAATGAACATAAAAGGTTGATAAACAAATCACTTAAATTTATTGCTTTCACTTTGATTTTTAGGCTAATGTTTGTAATTTATTATTTAACTATGCCAATAATGTATCTGATCGATGTTGAGATGATATTCCAAATAATTGATAGTTGGCATTACATTAAAGGGCGGGCACATTTCATCAATCATTCTCTTTTTGTTTTTTCTGAAATAGTTATTCTTGCCAAGGTTTTATGAATTTGGTCTTAGAGTGGCATGCCCTAAGCTTAATGGACTTGATTTTTGGATCGTCCTGGTTTAATTACTTACATATTAAGCTTTTTCCTTTTTTTTTTTTTAATTAATAAAGATTAAGCCATTTAATTTGACCATGGTTTTGTTGTGTTTGGATCAAACAAACACTAACAATTGTACATAAGCTAATATATATATATATATATATATATCATTCTAAAATAGATAAATATTTTTCCAGTACATTCTATATCAATGTAGAGGTATTAATATCCAATGAAAACAAATCATAGGTGAACCTAAATAAAAATATGAAACGTCAAATGCCATAAAACAACCAACACTCCCAAAACCATAAAGATACCTAAGAAACCATTAACATTTGGTTAACCAGACTTAATATTGCAGTTCTAGTCTTGAAGACAGAATTGCAGCAATAGTCACCATTGCTAAGAGACCCTGGGTCTTCAATCTTCTAGCATTGCTCCGGCCAAACCCCAATCCCATGATGCTTGGTCTTGGGGCCACTGGAACATTTGGGTTCACCATGGGGGAAGAAGCTGGGAAAAAAAAAAAAGCAAAACTAAAACTTATAATGTGATCATTGATTTTCAACCGTAAATTTAATCACCTTCTGGTCTTAGAGGTCATGAAAGAAGGGCAGGTCTTTTAAACATAATTTGATTACCAGCAATAGAAGCATTGTGATTTGCCCCTAGAGAAACTTGAGAACCAGTTGAACCAGGAGGTGAAGGCACCCCTAAAAGAAAAAGAAAGCAATATCATCAATTAATCAGATAAGACGGGCATGAATGTAAGGCGGTAAATTCAGAATATTTGGATGTTACCTGAGCAAGCAGAGGTGTTAGCTTGGAGCTTGCAAAGAACAGGTAACTGCAGAGCAAGTGTCCTGTTTATAGGAAAAGCACTCAAGGTGGTGTCATTGAGAAGAAGACAAAGACAAGAAGGTTGCAGGCTGTAGAGTTGATTGAGATTGTCACAGCAGGACTGTATCGGTCTCTGACCATTGCCCTGCACAAATGGTGCACATGGCATGAGTGCCACCAGGCGAGGGCTGCAGTCAGATATGGTTGGTCCCGGGGTGATAGGGTCCTGAGAAAGGGAAGTAGGAAGGCTCGCAACTAAGAGCAGCAGCATAACTATGGGTGCAGTGAAGGCAATGTGAGAAAGAGATTGCAAAACTGCCAATGTCATGTTTGAAGTTCCTTTGTCAGAAACTAGGGTTCACCACGTAACTCTATTAAATTGTAAATGCATAGTTTTAGTGTGAATAGTTTACATGCATGGGGTGTGTTATTCTAACATGCAAATTTTGTTGTCTCCTTGTGAGACAAAACTCTTTCGAAGATCATGCTATTTAAATTTGGTCTAAAATAAATTGGACAACTTGGAAATTAACTTTAGATGAATTCATATCCAGAGCAAAAATTAAAAATCTTCTTATTTCAACTATAACTCTCTCTCTCTCTCTCTCTCTCTCTCTTTTATTTTTAATTTTGACTATCAACCAATGTGTAAATCCAGTTCATCACTTTTATTCGACCTAGTTGGTTATCATTTTGTCAAAGCAATTTTAACTCATGCATTTATTTTAACTCTCTTTCTTATATTTACATTATTTTTCTGTTAATTGTTAATTATATTTACGTTATTTGCCAACTTTGGATATAATACGATCACAATATATGAAAAAAATAATTAAAATATATCACACGATACAAAAAATAATAGGAAGACACGAATGTGTCAGAATCTATATAATATAAATTATTAACGTATCAAATTTTTTTAACTATATAATACTTTAAACACAATTATGACATATGAAATACATGAATATAACATGAATTTACGGATTGCTAAACAATTTTTGATAAATGTTTTGGTTTTGTGTTATTTATTTTTGGTTTTCTATTATTTTTATTTTTATTTATCTTTTACTTCTTTCCATATCTTAGCATAAATAAAAACAAAAATATTTACCGAACATAATTCAAAAATGATAAAAAAATAAAATAATTTATACAATGCCTTTAATAAAAGCGAAAGAGTGTACCCAAAACTAATGTATAAATATAAATTTTATAATATTTAAAATTGAATTAATTGCGTATGATTTCAAAATTTTTTTTAATAATCAATTAATTACATATAGTAATTTATTTTCAATATTTCAATATATGATTAATTGAATATATACATATATATATATATATATATATATATATGGACATATTAAGGAAAGAATTTAAGCTAAATATGTTGTTAATTTTTTTTTTAAAAAAAAAGTACATTCTAATGGAAAACAGATTAATGCTATATAATTTATTGCAATTATTATTACATTAATTCCAAAATGATAAAAATTCATTGGAAGTCCATATATTATAGTGAAGAAAGTATTTTAATTACTGTACTATTAAATTTAGTATTTTAATCTTTGTACTTTTTAAATTATAGCAAATAAGAAAAATAGTTAACTGTGTTAAAAAAATTATTTAAATGTTGATAAAATGCTGATATATTATGTGATTTTAAATTTTAAATTTTATTCAGATATAGGTTTGGGTTAAGTTTAGGTCATTTTTTTGGTGTAAAATTCAAAATTTCATATCACATAATACGTTAGCATTTATCAGCATTCAAATAGTTTTTTTAATACTATTAACCGCTTTTTCTTATTTGCTATAATTTGAAAAGTACATAGACTAAACTATTAAATTTTATAGTATATCGACAAAAATTTCTTTATTTATCATAGTACATAGACTATTAATTGGCTTTTACCATTCCAAAATCCTTCTTCCATTATCATAAAAAGATTAGGATTTGGTCCATTACTTTTTTGTTTACTTTTCAATTTACATACATCTACTAGGAATACACCTTAGCGATACGAAGATTAACGTTTTAATATTTTAAGATAGAGATTTTTTATTAATATTTTATTTATAATTAATTATTTTTAACTAATTTAAGTTTTTTTCTTAAACATATAAAAATCAATTGAATTTAAGGTTAAATAATGAACTATCCCCATCGCATATATTTTAATTTTGCCATCTTAAAATTTGAGTTTGACCTTTATATATAAAAATTTTTGAAGACTTAAATGATCATAACTTGAGGGTGTTTTAGGATCACAAACCAATTAATTGAACTTATTTATATGCTAACTCTTTAAGAGAACTCGAATGCGAAATTCACTTTTAATTGACCAGACAAAGCAAAACCTAACTTCCAAGTCAAAAGGGAGACAAAATTTGTGTGTTTGGAGATGAACTTGAGAGAGTGAATTTGAAATTGTTTTATTACGTAAATTATAGGAATATTGAAATGTAATGTACAAATTATTTAATGTTTAATATACTTATATATTTGAAAGGAGATGAGAAGATGAATTTCAAATGCATAAATAACTATTAGTAATCTCATCAATAAATAGAAACTCAACTTTTCAAATTTATATCTTTATGAGTTTTATCAAAGAATATATATTAAATATAAGGTTTTATTTTTATTTTTATTTTTATTTTTTTAAATTCAACATTTAAAATATTGGTATTTTGATATAAATTAATTAAGTTATTATAATTTTTTTTTTAATTTTATATGGAGTAAATAGGGTTGAAATGGATATTTTAACTGTTTTTGGTTCTTTTTTTTGGTTCATAGGTTTAAATTATAATCTTGAATAATTATAATCAAATTTTGATTATACATTTATTGAAACATAATTATTTATTATTAATGTTATTTTTTCCTAATTACTCAATATTAATCTTCCTAACGATAATACCTATAAATGTTACTTATTACTGTTAATTGCTATTTATTCTCTAAATCTAGACAGTATCCACTCTCTCAAATAAATGTTATGCCTTTAATTATTGATTTGTTGTGGGTTTTCAAGTGAGTTTTATTATATGAGTTTCAATTATTTTGACAAACAAAGTATTTTGTGAAATATTCTAATTTCATTAATTTGTCACAATATCAATGAAATTGAAAAATATAATGGTAAAGTTATACTTTGCATTAACAAAATATTTCATAAAATAGTCCAATTCTGTTACTATTTGTCCGATAATCAACAATTGAATATGCAATAATAAAATTAAACGAAATAAAAATACAATAAGATGATTTAATAACTCAATATAATGTCACAATTAACGTTTATCCCTAATAATAATAGCAAATTAGTAACATCCTTATTCAAATATAAACGTAATAACATGAAGGGTTTCATCCCAATCAAAACCCAAATTTTATTTTAAGCTGATGTATAGGCAATTATTTCATAGATTTAACAATTGTGTAAGTAAAAATTATGATATTACTTTTGACAATTCGTGAAAGAATCATTAGATTTATCAAAATGAAAACATTTATCACATAAGAACATGGAAATAAATTTGAAAACTTACCTTAATTCAAAAGTAAGAGATAAAGTATTGGAGTTGTGGATTTACACTGCAAGCTACATATAGAAAAAAAAGTATTTTAGTCAGTAAAACAACCAAAAATGAAAAATCAAAAGACATATTCACATGATAGGATGAGAGGATTCACTAAATCATTGTCACAATATAAAGTATAGAAAATTTAAAAAGAAGCATTATGGAGAACTTAGAAAATATGAAAGTGTACAGGTTAACATCTAGAGTTGTTAAAAGAACCATAGATAAAATTGTGAAAGTTAAAATCCATTAAACCGAACTAAAAAATAGTCAAAAAATCACTATTTATACACACAAAAAAAAAAAAAAGGAAAAATCATAAGTGCAAAGTAACATTAAATTCAATAAATTCAATTGAAACTTCCCTCATAAAATTAAATTTTAAAAGCATTAAAAAATAATGATTTAGTAAAAATATAACTCTCCTCTCAATACTAATGTTAATTGGTGTAGATTGGAAGATTTAATAGAAAAATAATCAAGAGTAGTAAAGATCAAATAACTGATATTTTATTTTGTCTATTTTTTTTTTAATTCTCAAATCATCTCCATTTACTCTGCTTGGACCTAAAAATGTTACCTTATTTTTTTTCTAAAATCAAATAACCTTACATTTTTTTAATATTTTTTTTAATTACAAATATATATATATATGTATAATGATATTCAAGTTTAAATAAATAATAAGAATAATCCTAATAATGAATCTTTATCCATGAAAATTTTGAATCAAAATATCTCTATATCAAAATATTTATAGTAATGATTGTATTAATCAAAAAAGTATCTCTACATCAAAATAAAACTGATATTGAAAGTTTAATCGAAAAAAGAATAAAGGTTTTTAGTTTATGAAATGGTAAAATATAACGTTGGAAAATGAAGCAAATATGACAAAGACAAAAACGGTTTTGGGAGTTCAGAAATAATAATGAAGATATAAAAGGGAAAAAAGAAAAAAGAACGAATGGAAATATATTCTGGAAATTTAAATTTGGGAATTGGTGAAAATAACGCCTAGAAGAGTGAATAAATAAGAAATAGATAGATGAAAGGCTTTGGGAGTAACATTTGGAAGAGAAATAACGTAATTAGTTTTTTTTTTTATTTTTTAATTCTCAAATCATCTCTATTTAATTTACTTGATTTGATTTTTTTTTTTTTTTTTAGCTGCAGCTATAACAATGCTTTAACAAGAGTTTGAAATTATTAACTCTTTAAAAGATAATGTTGCCTCTGTCTATTTTGATATGGAGCTGAAAATATATTATATATATTGAATATTGATTATTGCCGTTGATCTGTGCAATAGTCTTTTAGTAATTATGAAATGTCATAAATAATGATTGATTGAATAAAAAGTATCGGTGATTAACATAAAAAAAGTCATACGGATCCAGATTTTGAATCCTTGCCCAAGATTGGATGTGGCTCGACTTGTGGAGCCTCAAAGACCGATTTTTTAAAATTAGATATTAACGTATTACCATTAAATATATTTTATTATTATAATTAAATAAAAATATTTTTATATTAAAAATAAAATTAAATTTATCTAATTTAAATTTTATAAATTTTGTTTAAGGTTCAATTAAAATCGAAAAAAATTCACTACTTAACTTTTGAAAAAGCTTAATATAAAAAACAAAAAAAAACAAATTTAAGCTTTAGATTTTATAAAATAAAAGTTTACTACTAATATTTTCATTAATTTATCATTATTTATTATTTTAAAGATGAATTTTTATTTTTAAATATTTTAAAATTAAAATTTAATAAAAATTATATTAAATTAAAATAAAAAATAAAATTTCTGACAAATTTAGTTTTAATCTAATAAATAAATAAATATCCAATTAAAAAAAATCAAATCGGGTACGGCGCTGTGCTCGGGTCAATAAACGATTGGAAATTCTCGTCGTAATTACCGAAATGGCAGTGTGGCTAAAAACGGAAATATCCGAAACAGTAGTAGCAATTTATCAAAGGGAGAATAGAGTAGTCAAAGAGAGTCTTGTTTACGAGATAATCAAATCACAGAAGCATAGAAAGGAAGGAAAAAATTAAAAAAAAGAAAAAAAGAAAAAAGAGAAACAAAGTTTAACGAATGTTCTAATCTTTTACAGGTCGATCCCTCCGTCTCTCTCTTTCTTCGCTTAGAAGATCCGATCGAGCTTGAACAGCTCCGCACTTGGCTCGAACCCTCGAAAGGTACTCTAGTTTTTCCTTTTTCACTGCAAGAAAATTGTATTCTCCGAATTTTAGATCTCTTCGCTGGTCGTTTTCAGCTGTAGCCGATTTAAGTTCCGAACATTTTTCATGTCTTTTTCGAATTGCTTATAATCACTTTTTATTGGCATTTATTAGGGTCTCTTATAATCCGAATTTTTGCAAATTAATGCGTCGATAATCTCTCTTCTTTCTAACCCCCCTGTTTGGTTGCTTTGACAATGAAGGAAAAAGGTATAAGTTTAGCTTAGGTCATATAATTGTTCAGGTCTCTTACACTTTTTTAGAAATTTGAATTCTGAAATAGAATTAGATAATTATATTGGTATATTTTCAGGTGGAAGATCTCGTCAATTAACATGGCAATGATTGATGAGCCATTATATCCCATTGCGGTGTTGATTGATGAGCTCAAGAATGAAGATATCCAGCTTCGTTTGAACTCAATCCGTAGACTCTCGACAATTGCACGTGCCCTCGGTGAAGAAAGGACACGGAAAGAATTGATTCCATTTCTGAGTGAGAACAATGATGACGATGATGAAGTTCTCCTTGCCATGGCAGAAGAACTGGGAGTTTTTATTCCTTATGTTGGAGGTGTGGAATATGCTAATGTACTGTTACCTCCGTTGGAGACACTTTGCACTGTTGAGGAAACTTGTGTGAGGGAGAAGGCTGTGGAGTCGTTGTGTAGAATTGGTGCCCAGATGACAGAGCAGGACTTGGTTGAATCCTTTATTCCACTAGTGAAGGTTGGCTTCCGCTTTGTGCTGTCATTTTCCTCATACTCTGTGTGTGTGTACTTATATATTCCATAGTTTTAGATATTTAGTGAGATAGAATTTAGGAATTTGAATGCCATGAAATGCAGATGCATAATATGGTGTGCCTATATTCTTTCCAATTTCTTAGGAAGGATGAGATAAAATATTGCAACAAGGATTTGTAAGAATTTGATCTAGAGTTTGATTTTGGCTTTAAAGTTTGTGTGCTCTAAGATTGTTAGTGGAAGAATGATGATCTCTAATAATGCTTGAAAACTCTGTAAACCAGACAATTGATGAAAGTGCCCTGGCATTACGTGTTTCGTGATTCTAGATTGGCATATGCTGGTCTTCCATAAACTGCTGGCATGCATGTTCTGATGCTCTGCCATGTTCTGATTTGGATAATTTAACATATGCTATGATAATGTTCTGCTGCTCTGCTCTGACTAGAGCGTGGTGTTATCTTGGATATATGCTTAAGTTCATTTTTAATTGTAATCATAATTAATACTTGATTTAGTTTTACCATATCACAAATAGACTGACTGTCTTTTCTTTGAATGTTATTGTCTGCAAAATCCAGAGATTGGCTGCTGGTGAGTGGTTTACAGCTCGAGTTTCCTCATGTGGCTTGTTTCATATTGCTTACCCAAGTGCCCCAGAGGCATTAAAAACTGAACTGAGAGCAATATACAGTCAGCTTTGCCAAGATGACATGCCCATGGTTAGGAGATCTGCTGCAACTAATCTTGGAAAATTTGCTATTACTGTAGAAGCACCTCATTTGAAGGTGGACATCATGTCTATGTTTGATGATCTGACGCAAGATGGTATGTAGATAAACCTAATATATCTTTTGATTTGAAGGCCACTTGAGTTATTTGCTTTAAAGCTGCAGGATAATTAATTTGAGTTAATCCTGGTCAAAATCATGAGGGAAGAGTTAGTAGCCTTATGGTGCTTTTCTTCCTTTGAGAGGGGGCTTGGGTGCAAACATGTAGGAAGGAAGAGGAATTGGGAAATGTGTAGTGAGCTGGTCCTTTATAGTTCCAAGGAATGTTGCTTTTAATTTTCCATTAAAAAAAAAAAAGGGAAATTTTTTTCAATTTTGCATCTTCATCTATCTGATAAATTAAAGGTGTGTTGCTTATGAGCATGAGTCAATGACATTCGCCCAAAAAAATTATATCTTTGTATGTTTGGGCAGTCTTATCAGCAAAGATGGTTATAACTTTTTTTTTTCTCCTGCAACATTTTGAAACAATAATGTGGAAAATCTGTGAAATTTATCTAGCGTCTCATGTGAAGCTAACTAAGGTCAATGATGTACTTTATGGGTGGTTGACCTTTTTTTTGTAAATAAAAATATAAACAAATCACTTGTCTGTGATTCGTTTGTTTGTACATAAGCATTTTATCATCCATATTTAATTTTCCAGTATGTTGTGAGGTTCATACTTTACAGGAGGGCTTGAATGCTCATTTTTTCCTAAAATTTTAATCCCTGCAGACCAAGATTCTGTTCGATTATTGGCCATTGAGGGTTGTGCAGCTCTTGGAAAGTTGTTGGAGCCCCAAGATTGCGTGAAGCATATTCTCCATGTCATAGTTAATTTCTCGCAGGTAAACCATGTGATAAAATATTATGTTATAAACATGTTAGGGTCTCTAAGGTTGCTCCATCTGTGTCTTATTTTGTCATTTTTCCCCAACTTTCTGAGGAGTGAGGAAGTCAGGGCAAACCATTTTATTGTGGTTTTCTTCTGCTTGAGTAGTACATTTTTGACAAATGTTTTTAAGCTCTTTGCATTTTTTCTAAAACTTATGAAAGTGCATTTTCCCCCTCTCTCTGAAAATAGCCGTTGAGGAGATTGGGGATTTCTTTTACCCTTTTACACCGTCCTTGAAGATAAAACTTAGCCCAATGTTCTTCGGAACACATGACCCTCTTGGATCCCAGCTGTGTTAAAAAAACCTATGTCATAACTGTTTTTTTTTTTTTTTTTGGTATATTTTGAATGAAATGGATTATCACTTTATGTATGATTTCACCTCAAACTGCCCTGCATGGTGTTCATTTTGGTATGAGGGCTTTCAATCTGTGTCATACTACTCTGTGGGGATCCCTCATATATTTAGATTTTATCAAGGTCTTGATATGTGATGGTTATATTCCCCTACTAGAAATTGATTAACCACAAGGTTGTAAATGTTATGTACTTCATAACTTCTCTTTTTCTTTTTAATTTTTTAGAATATATCTTGTGTTTATGTTTGGTGGACGGTTAATTTCAAGGCAAAGTATTTAGCTCTTCTCACTTCTAGAAGTGAAATGAAATGGAAACTATCATTCTCTTAATTGATTTTTCCCTTTCTCCTCTCCCTTTTGCATTCTTCAGTCTGGTAATTCATATTTATGGGTGGTTTGTTTTTCGGTATTACTTTTGCTTCTAGGATAAGTCTTGGCGTGTCCGTTACATGGTCGCAAATCAACTGTATGAGTTATGTGAAGCTGTTGGTCCTGAGCCTACTAGGTAATCTCTATTATGTGACATAAATCAATTATAGTTTTTGCTTTCGTGACATCTATTGCTATGTCTGTTTCCTCCTCCATTTTACCTTTTTATTTTTTTTTTCCCTGTTGTCCCTGATTTCTATTGATGAATTTCCTTTCTATTTAATTGGAAACCCATGCAGTTGGCTTAGGTTATTTATCAGCTATCATCGAAACGGACTTTTCTTACACTCTTACATTACTTTGAATTATGTTCTTGAGTTATAATTGAATGACATTTCTTTGAATTATGTTCTTGAGTTATAATTGAATGACATTACTTTGAATTACTTGAGTTATAATTGAATGATATTGTAAGGTTTACATGTTCAGGTCGGACCTAGTTCCTGCATATGTTCGCCTGCTTCGTGATAATGAAGCTGAAGTTCGGATAGCTGCTGCTGGAAAAGTAACTAAGTTTTGCCGAATTCTGAATCCAGAATTAGCAATTCAGCATATTCTTCCTTGTGTCAAGGTAGCCTACTTTATCCAAGTTTGCATTCATATATTTCTGTAATTTAGTTTTTCCACTCTCTAGCAATATCCTGTCTAAATTAGTTAATGTTGCCTACTGTAGGAACTATCAACAGATTCATCCCAGCATGTTCGTTCTGCTTTAGCTTCAGTTATAATGGGAATGGCACCCGTGTTAGGGAAGGTAACCATTCGGTCTTGTCTTGTGCTAGGACAGCCTACCTTCAATGAAATTCATTTGTTTTGGAATTGGCATAATAGGTAACATGATGCTTTTTGGTATGAACTGTTTAGGTTGTTGGATAGACCAAAAAAAATCATATTGATTCTAAAAGGCATTGTTTCTGTTGTTCTGTTGCATTATAATTAGAATTGCATTCATGCTATACATGTTGCAAGCATTTTATTTTATTTTTCCTTTGCATATAACTTAATTTCCTTTGATGGTTGTAGGATGCTACCATAGAGCAATTGCTTCCCATATTTCTTTCTTTTCTGAAAGATGAATTTCCAGATGTCCGACTGAATATCATTAGCAAGCTTGATCAAGTCAACCAGGTTTGTTATAATTTTTAAGTTGTCACTGAAGATTTATTAAGGAAAATAGTGAAATTTTTTTATTGTTTTCTATTTTCATTTAAGATATCGACAGTTTTAATCAAATCTTAGTTTGGAAAATGATAGTGGACTAAATGGTTTTTATGTTTTCTATGTTTGACTGAAAAGTGAAAAGAGACCTGTGACTGGACACAATCTTAGACCCTCCTTGTCTGTCAACTAAAGTTTGAGAGTTTGATTTTGTTTTGGTTGCTGGAGAAAACTCCATATGTGACTCTTTCATTTGGTTACAATGACCATGAAGTAACTTGTCTGACCATACAGTGGCAATTGGTGAAAGTTGTTTGCAGGAAATCATATTTTCTGAGGGATTTCAATAGAAAACTCGGTCATTTTTAATAGTTTAATGCTTGGCTGGCAGTTTAACGGTTTTAACAGTTTAAGCTAAGCTGAAATGACAATATGAGCTTTTTATTGAACCATAATAGTTTTAAAATTTATTTCCCATTGTAATGTGCTTTTAAAATTATTTCCAACTCCTAGTGTTTTTGGACATTTCATTACTGTATCATATTTTCTCAAATTTTGTAATTAAAAGAAAATGAAATGACGGTTGATTTTTACCATAATTCTTTATTTCTCTCCTTTCTCTTGCTCTCTAATTCTACTTTCTTTTGATCTGTTTTGTTAAATGGCTCTAGGGACTAGACATTTATTTATTCATTATATGTAATATAAGTTGCATCTTAGAAGAACTATACAGTTGTTTAATAAACCCCTGAATCCTGATATATAGAAACCTATTTGGCTTTCTAGCTTTTTTTTGGGTCCAAAATACTGCTTTTTTTTTTTTTAAATATCTTCAAGTTCATTAAGTTTAAGATAATTGGTTATACCACTTTAATATAAATCCATTGTGAAGGAGGAGCAAGTATTATTTTTTTGAGTTTCCAATTAATAGATTGACTTGCTTTTGTATTTATGTTTCCTTCCAATTAATAGATTGACTTACTTTTGTATTTATGTTTCCACTTAAACCGCATGCCGTTCCCCCTCCCTCCCAAACCCCAAAAAAAGGGAAAAATAAAAAGTAGTAAGAGAAGTGCTGTGAATCTAAACATTCAACATTTATTCCAATGATTTCTATGTCTTCCAGTTCTTCTCCATTAGTTACTATTATATACCACTTTGAGTTATATACACATTTTTCATTTTGATACTTTAGTATAATAATGTTGTATATCAAAAGATAATGAAAACACTAACTAGGGTTAAATATTTAAAAATAAAATGGAAAAAAGGAACATTTTCTCAATTAGCATCATTATTTTAGTAAAACTGTTTTGAAAAAAATTTGGCATAAATAAATAAGGGTTTCCTCCATTGCTTAGGAATCTAGAAAACAGAAATGGGTAGAGAAAGAAGATAACAAGAGGGAGAAAGAGTTAGGGTAAGAGCCAACTGCCTTTTATTTTTGTAAGTGCAAAAAATTAAGGAAATATGACATGGAAAAAATTACAATGAATTAGGAAATAAGTTTAAAGTATAATAGTTTGGGAAATTAATATTTACGCTGCTATGGTTCGATAAAAGTCTCGCAATGTGTCATTTAACAGTTCTCTAGTGCAGTTTCCTTTTTCCTCATCTTACTACTTAATTGTTTGTTTTGGTGCTATGGTTGGAAGCACTGCTAACTCTGAGCATCTTAATGAATATCTTATATGTTCAAATGCACTGTAGTTAATGTACCTAGCATTGCAGGTGATTGGAATTGATCTGCTGTCCCAGTCCCTTTTGCCAGCAATTGTGGAGCTTGCAGAGGATAGGCACTGGAGGGTCCGGCTTGCAATAATAGAATACATTCCTTTATTAGCAAGTCAGTTAGGTGTTGGCTTTTTTGATGACAAACTTGGTGCACTCTGTATGCAATGGTTAAAAGATAAGGTGCAAAGAATTTTGATATGGAGCAAAAAATCAATGGAGTTTATGTGCTTTCTGAATCATTATATTCGAGTTTAATTGTCTCATAATGAAATATTTGTGAATGTCAAATCTGTTCTGTTTGCCTTAGGTTTTGTTTACGTATTAACAGTCCATCTTTAGGAGGTGATACTAGGAACTTAATCTTGTAAAATTACAAAATAAACTTTGTTAACAATATTGGTATTCATCGTAGGTTTATTCCATTCGTGATGCTGCTGCTAATAATGTGAAGCGCCTGGCAGAAGAATTTGGACCAGATTGGGCAATGGAGCACATAGTTCCACAGGTAAGTCTGCCTCTGTTACCAATAATTTCTTTCCTGTTTTTTATGGTACTAAATGGGTAAATAGCAAAAATTTGAAGATGTTGGTTCACGATATGATGTCTCTTCTTTGGGAAATCTATTGACAGGTTTTGGACTTGATTAACAACCCTCATTATCTGTATCGAATGACCATTCTACATGCAATTTCTCTACTTGCCCCTGTTATGGGCTCTGATATTACCTGTTCTAAACTTCTACCTGTGGTTATTAATGCTTCAAAAGATAGGTAATGCTGATGCATTTTGATTTGAAAGGGTTTTTTTTTTTTTTTTTGACTTTGATTATGGGAATAAAAATTTAATCACACAGGGTACCCAACATCAAGTTTAATGTGGCCAAGGTGCTACGGTCGCTTATTCCTATTGTTGATCAATCCGTGAGTAAATTTATTCTCATTTTATTGATTGTCGTGGTAGAATTCTTATATTTGAATTTTTTTTTCCTTAAACATGTTGAGTTTTTAGTGTAATATCTATCCTAGGAGCTGAAAATCAGTATATGCTTCAGAGCACCTTAATATCTTAAAAATGAAATATTAAATTAAAAGGGAAAAGGTAAAAACGATAACCTGTCTTGTTCAGTCTTGTAGGAAATTTGAGGGTTTCAGTTTTGTACTTTTCCCTCAAACCCAACTGATGTGTATCACAATACGGATGCCACCTATTTTTTTTCCTTTTTGTTGTGTTCCTCGTTTCCCACCTGCTTTTCCCATCTCTGAATTCTTTTAATTGGTTAACGTTACTGGCAATTCGTAAAATTGATGCCTTATCGTCTCATTACGTTCTCTCCTGGTTAGAATGGAAGAAGCCGTTTTGTTTTTAGGATTAATATAAATATATATATATATATATATGTATGTATATATATATAAATAAAGGGAAGATTGTCATGGTGGTTTAATTTGTTACTGGGATTTGGAATATAATTTGGTATTTGATTTTGAACAATGCAGGTAGTGGAGAAGAGAATACGACCATGCTTAGTTGAATTAAGCGAGGATCCGGATGTTGATGTGAGGTTTTTCGCCAGGCAAGCGTTGGAATCAAGCAATCAGGTCATGATGTCTTAGCTAGATTGTGTTCTTTTTGTTCCTTTTCATCCCTCCATTTTTTGTGTTTTTTTTTTTTTTCGTTTCCTCTTTTCATTGTATTTTCACCCTTTAAAATTCAGTAACTCTCTTTCAGATATATGTAGTTTCTTATTTGAGGTGCTGAATCCCTTTTCGTCAAAGAATCTTTTTATATTTTGTTCCGAAGGCAATTTCTCTAATCACAATCAAACAAATTCTTGAAATATATGGTACCATTATTAGTACATCGTACATTCTTAAATAAATATGATGTGTCTTGCATTTAATTATTTTATTTTATTATATAAAATATTTTATATAATAAATTATATTTATTTACTTTTGATATGTTTGATTGATTTACATTTTAATTTTGTTTCCATATCTGGCATAATTTTTGACCATCTTAAATCATACTCATATATAGTTATTAGCACTTTCTAACAAGTCGGGAAGGTATAATTATTCTTATATAAAAATATATAAAAACGGAAGGTTTTGGCAAAATAGAAATTGTCCTATGTGGATGGTCTATTTTATGGACATGTGTGGTCTCAAATAAATGTCATGTCTCTTGCATTTGATTTTTTTTATTTCATTGTATAAAATATTTTATATAATAAATTATATTTATTTACTTTTGATATTTATAATTGATATACATTTTAATTTTATTTCTATATCTTGCATAATTATTGACTGCCTTAAAATAATTAAAATATTTATATAAAATATTGTTATTAGCATTTTCTAACAAGGTTTTATTATTATTGCTTATTAATTAATATTATAATTGTCTATGAAAATTACTCTAAATTTGAAATTGGTATCTTGATGACTTAAGTTGATTATTAATTGTAAAATATGTAGTCAAACAAGCATTTAAAAATTTCAAATTATTCTCCATAGTTGTCACGAACCTCACCCTATATAAACATGATATTTTGAAATTCTAATATTCACTTTCTAATTTTTTTAACCTATAACTTATTTTTGGTTCTACCTTTTCAGTTGTGTATATATTATGCATCTAATGCCTAATATTAATATATAAAAGTTAACGTTTTGGCATGTCAAATATCTTGAATGTCTCAATTTGATTATCAAATTTGATTGGATTTCAATTAAAGTTTTAATTATATTTAACTCAATTTCTGGTCAAAATTTATTTTATAATTATTGACTACGTTAAATCATATCTATGTGTTATTATTAGCATTTTCTAACAAGTACTGAAAGAACAATTAAAAAGGTGTTATTATTTATTGATATCATAATTGTCTGCATAAATTACTCTAAATTTAAATTGTCATTTACTTTATTTTTAATCTCCAAATTCCATATATATTATTTTGAATTTATTTTTTAACTATTCTAAATTCTAAATTATATATTTAATCTTTATTTTAGTAATCTTTAATTAGTTTTGATCTTATTTTCCTTCTATATTAATTTAATTTAAAGTCAAAATGGTAGATTATCATTAATATTCATTTATAATTCTAAATTTATTAATTTTCCATATACAAATAAATTATAATTAAATTACCTTAAATCACTCTCAATTTAAAATTTTAAAAATCTAACTTCAACATTATGAATTGGTTTTCTTTGATGCATTAGAGTATAAGGTTTGAAAGTTTGATAGCTCTTCAATCACTCTATTTGACTATTTTTTATATTTTCTTCATTAGTTAGTTTAATTTGATTTCATTTGGTGGTATTTATATTTGTTATTATTTAATTTAATTATTTTTATATTTTCTTCATTAGCTTGTTTTAATTTGACTCCATTTGATGGTTTTTATATCTATTATTACTAACTTAACCTTATATATTTTTATGCTTTTTTTACTATGCTATGATTATTAGTTATGTTAGCTTTGAATTAATCTCAGTTTGGATATAACTAAAACTTAGGTTTAATTAGCTTGTGTTCAAATATTTTGAAATTAGTATTTTTCCATGAATTAATTAAAAATACATTGAAAAATACTAGAATGTGTTTTAACTCCTTTAGGCACTCAAAAATGTAATTTTAATGCATACTTTGGTATAAAACATTTTTGGGATAAGTTTTATAAGTTCTAAAGTCATGAAAAACCTTTTAGAGATGATTTTTGTATGAATGTAACAATACCCTGAATGTTTGTATCGATACAATGCTTGACAGTAGCTAAATATCCTTAAAATAAAAAAAATCACTATCATGTATCGATACATCCTGAAATGTATTTATACATTCTAAAATTTATTGATACAATGTATTGTAACGATCATATTTTGAACGAATAAAGGCAATGTATTGATAAACAACATAATGTATTGATACAATCTAGTGCAAATAAATGGAAATCATTCAAATAAAGCCTCCAATAGCTATATTACTCCACTAAACATTTCCAACGGTCATATTCATGGTCAAGGCTATAAATAAGCCTTTTTAACACCTCCAACAAGATAATGAACCAAGAGATTAACTTAGAGTCGTATTTTTCATCTCTTTCATATTTTTAAGTAGTTTTTTGGGTATAAGATTAATTCTTTCTATCCATTCTTGTATTCTTTGTATTTTATCTTTATAATTATCATCATTTGTGCTTAAACTCTTGTAAACACTTAACCTTTAAAGGTTTTACTATTTACATCAAAATCTTTGTGATAGAGGGGGTTCCACTTAGCCATTGAAAAGTAGAGAAGGGTTTTATCTGAGTTACAAAAGATAAGGAGTGTAAAGGTTATACCTTGTCTCTGAAAAATAGACAACTCAAGTTAGTGAATTGGGGAAATCTGAGGCAAGTGAGGTCGAGGTAAAAGACGTAGCCAATTAAGGCTGAACCTTTTTAACTACTTGAGTTTGCATCTTCTTCCTTAGCTTTTTAATTGCTTTTATTTATTCATTAACATTGCTCTCTAAAGTATATAGCTTATATTTTCATTCTTATTTATCAAAGTTTTAATTTGTTAAAGTTTTTGAGAAATCTATTCACCCCCTCTTAATTTTTATTCACCACTAAAAGATCTATCAATTAGTATCAGAGCTTGGTTTCATTTTAAAAGGTTTAACATCCTTGAGGAAAGATTAACAAAAGACCAAGCAAAATGGAAAGTGGTGACATGATGGCAATGGGGCTTGAAGGACATTAAATTGTGAGGCCTCCTCTTTTCGGTGAAAAAGATTATGCATATTGGAAGATGAGGATGAGGCTATTTATCCAAGCCAATGTTTATCAAGTATAGAAGATAATCATGCAGGGTCCACTCATTCCAATGAAAATGGTGGGAGATGAAGAAGTCCCCAAGGAAAAAAGTCACTCGAATGAAAAAGACACTAAGATGACTCAACTAAATGTCAAGGCCGTGCAAACTTTCCTTTGTGCATTAAGGCCAAATAAGTATAATTGAGTGTTCTTATGTGATAACGCCAAAGAGATATAAGACAAGTTAGCTATCACACATGAAGGGACCAATCAAGTCAAGGAGTCCAAGATAAGGCAAGGAAAGTTGGAGTTGCATTGAAGGCTTCCACAAGTGAAAAAGAGGAGGATGATGAAGATATGTATTTGCCAAAAGATTCAAGAAATTCATGAAGATGGATAAGGGCAAATCATCTCAATCTAAAAAGATTAACAAGGTGATATGCTACAATTGCAATGAATCGAGCCATGTCAAATCTGATTGCCCATTGTTGAAAAAGTAAAAAAAGAAGGCATTTGTAGTAACTTGGAGTTATAGTGACTCTTTTGACGATGATGACTCCAAGGAAGATCAAATTGGCAACCTTTGCTTAATGGATCTTGATGAGCCTAAGGTAACTTCAAATGCTCCAAATTTAGAGTTCTATATATTTGATGAGTTACAAAATTTATTTGATGATCTTGTAGTTTAGTTTGAGGAAATAAACTCTAAATACAAGATTTCAAAAATTAAAGTTGAAAATGATTTAGTATTAAAATCAGAACTTATTTTAGAGAATGAAAACAAAGATTCGAAACATGATTTTAATGACTCCAAGCTAAGAATTAAAATTTTAGAAAAAGTCAACATTGATTTGAAAAACAAACTCGAAAGCTTGGACAAGAAAAAAAATCATTTTAGACAAATCTTTTTAAGTTATATGTCTAAATGCTCACATTGCAATTTTAATGGCATAATGTGCATACTTGTCCTATTAAGAAAAGAACAAAATTTAAAGTTAAGCAAGTATGGGTTCCTAAGGAAACAAAAGGCTGTGAGACTAACCTCCAAGGACCCAAAACAATTTAGGTACCAAAATGCAAGTGAAAGTCTCTTATAGGTACGTTGGAGCAATGGAGAGCAAAACAATACAAATGGGTGCTCTAAACACACAAGGAAATGTGATGGGTAACCTCTAAGCTAAAAGCTTATTTTTTTTGTTGTTACATATTTATGATATATATATTTCATGCTCTATTGGAAAATATTTTTATGAAATATTGTTTTGATGCAAAATGATTTTGATAAAAATTTACATTTTGCATTTTGAGTGATTATGAGCTTAATTGTATATGCATTTGATGTTTTGGTGCTTTATGATGCTATGTTAAATTGATTTGTGAAATGATGTTTATGACACATGAACTCAAGCATCATTTATGCATAAAAGGTTGATTTTGATAAACTTCATGTAATGCATGATTAAATTGTATGCATATCCTTAAAGGAATCATCTAGAGCTTACTTATAAGATATGATGCCATGAACATGCATTAAAAAGTTCTTAAGTCTTTTTAATGCTTTATATTCAATTATGCTTGCATGAGACTTAGGATGTTTGATTATGTTGTAAGTTTATGTTTTATAGCTTAAACAATTTTGAAATATATTGAATATGTTTATAAACTTGTGCCCACAGAGTTTGAATAAAAATTTCTTATTCTGAAGTTAAGTTGTCTATGTGACCAAATATGCAAAATAATTAAAACTTGATTTTAAAAGTGGTTAATTCAAACTTTTGATCATTCAAATGAGTTTCAAATGTTTAAAATCAAAAGTTCGCATTAGACCATCAAATCTTGGGTTATGGAAAGCAAAATTGCATTTTTTAAGCATTTTTTGAAAAACTTAAAGCATGTATCGATACCTTAAGCATTGTATCGATACAATGAACAAAAACTTAGAAAACCCAGATTGTATTGACATGACACTGTTTGTATCAATACATACCCATCATGTGTCGATATATGTTGTGCATTTTGGCCAATTTTGTGCTGTTTTGATTCTAAAATGCAAAATTAGTCTCTTTTAACGGGTTTTAACTTAAAATGCTTCATTTTTATGATTCATAAACTTCAATGAACATCATTTCATAACTCGTCTCATGCTTAAATATCATATTTGATTAATTGATGAGTGTTTCACAAATCTAATGCATGACTTATATAATTAAGTACTCATATTACATCATGATGCTTAAAAATACAAAATTTTCTATTTTTGTGCTTTAATAAACATATTTTCTTGCATAATGACAAATTGGTACCATATATGCTTAATGACTATCATTCATTAACATTTGGTATCATTGTTTCAAAATCTTATTAAGCTTATTGAACATCTTTTTTTGAAAAACTCATGAGCTTATTGAATAATTTCTTTTATATATATACATATATGATGAATCTTGGTATTACTAATGCTCATCTTTTGCTAAGATTTCTTTTTTAGTTTTGCAAGGTTCATGAAGAAAAAGTCAATCTATAACGATGAACAATTGCATGACAAAAGAAAGCAAACCAAGCATACTAATCTTATCCGAATCAAGCCTAGACCTTCAAAAGATTGCTCAACACTTAGATCATGAACTCAAAGTCAAAGTGAGCATTTCAACAAAGCTTGGTAAGGTTGAGGTATCTACTAAACTAATGCTTTTAAATCATTATCCCTTAACATAAAGTTTACTGACATGCATGAGTTAATTATATATAATTGGTATCCTTGTATGTATTGTATGCTTGAAATGATTGCTAAATATGAATCTTTGAATATGACCTTGAGTTAAGTGTTTTGATATATTTTGTTTTGACACTTGTTTTGAACAATTAATACACTAGATCTTAATTATGTCTTAACTCATGGATTAAAATAGATACATCATTATGCATTGATTGAATTAGTGCTTAAATGATTTTGTTGACATATCATAAATGAGCAAATGATTTTCTAACTTATGCAAGTTTGCTATGTTTTTCTTGAAAAAAATTCTTTAACTTTCCATATGATTATTTGAATGATTATGAGTAGTATACATGTATACTAAAAATTCAAAAATTTAGAATCTATTATGCATCTAGACCAAAAATTGGATTAATAGTTCTTAATATCTTTTAGCAATTACTTTGTCTTTAACACTTATAATCTTAAATTTGCTTAAAAGTCTACATATGAATACATGAATAATATAAGCTACACATTAGAGCTTAAATGCATATATTTTTTTAAATAATTAGTATACATGCTTCTACGTCATTCAAAATTAGTATACCTTTTTGAAATCTTGTTGGAATTAGTTCCTTAGTTTTGAATTAATCTATTTTTACCTTTTTTATTTAGGGGTAATTTGCTCATGTTTTATTGATATATATGCTAAAAAATAAAAAGATTTTCATAAGTGCTTATATTATTTATATCTCATGAAATCTTTAATACTTTGTGTTGGTGTTCTTATAGCTAAGTATGACTAAAATTGCTATTGCCTAGTTTTTTCAAAAGTTTTTTATAAAATATTCAAAATTTTTAATTAATGCTTTTATTTAGAGGGAGTTTTGTAAAAAATTTTTAAATGATTCAAGGGGAGTTATGCAGGCAAATTTACCTTAAGTTTTGTCATATCAAAAAGAGGGAGATTGTTAACTATGTTAGCTTCAAATTAATCTCGATTTTGATATAATTAAAACTTAAGCTTAATTAGCTTATGTTTAAATATTTTCAAGTTAGTATTTTTCTATGAATTTATTTGAAAACACTTTAAAAAAAATACTAGAATGTATTTTAACTCCTTTAAATTTTTAATGCATACTTTGGTATAAAACATTTTTGGGATAAGTTTTATAAGTTTTAAAGTCATGAAAACCCTTTAAAGATGATTTTTATGTGAATGTATTGATGCGTTTAAGTGTTTGTATCGATACAATGCTTAGCAGTAGCTAAATAACCTTAAAATGCAAAAATTATTGTTCGTGGATCAATACATCACTGTTCATGTTGATACATCCTAAAATGTAATGTATTCTAAAATGTATCGATACAATGAGCTATAATAGTCATATTTTGTACTAATGAAAGCAATTTATTGATACACAACATAATGCATTGATACAGTGTAGCAGGTATGAATGGGAATCACTAAAGTGAAGCCTCCAATGGCTATATTATTCAACCAAACATTCCCAATGGCCATATTCATGATCAAGGTTATAAATAAGCCTCTCCAACACCTCCAACAAGATGATGAACCAAAACATTAAGATTAAAATCATATTTTTCATTTCTTTCATATTTTTAGGTAGTTCTTTGTGTATAAGATTAATTCTTCCTATCCATTCTTGTTTTCTTTGTATTCTATCTTTAGAATTATCATCCTTTGTGCTTAAACTCTTATAAACACCTAACCTTTAGAGATTTCATTGTTTACATCAAAATCCTTGTAAAAGAGGGGGTTCCTGCTAAGCCAGTGAAAAGTAGAGAAGGGTTCCATCTTAGCCATAAAAAATAAGGGGTGTAAAGGTTATACATTGTCCTTAAAATGTAGACAATTCAAGTTAATGAATTGGAAAAATTTGAGGTAAAAAAGGTCAAGGTACAAGACGTAGGCAATTGAAACCAAACCTCTTTAAATACTTGAGTTTGCTTATTCTTCTCTAAATCTTTAATTGCTTATATTTTTTCACTAGAATTGCTCTCCAAAACATATACCTTAGATTTCTCAATCTTAATAGTTTTAATTTGTCAAAGATTATGAGAAATCAATTCACTCTCTTCTTAATTTTATTCACCATTAAAACGTTTAACAATGATAATGATTTGTTATGCTTTTTTGAAATTATGCATGTAGGATAGATAATGCCCATAAAGGTTATTTCATCAAGCCCTGTAGAGGAGAAGCTTCATCATAAGGAATAGAAGATGCTTAGCTTTGTGCAGCATAAGGATTGGCAAACTTTTGAGAAAAACATAGAACAGTAGAAGATTTACCATGAAGAGCATAGTGATCATTAGAAATTGTCGAATTAGAGATGTTGTATTATATTTTTTTCCCCTAACTTATTATACCAAACAGACTTGCCAAAATGCAAATAGGGTTTAAAAATAAGGTAAATATCTTGAAGAATAAAGAGATACAATCAATACCCTAAAAAAATGACATTAAGAAAACCAGTGAAGGCTTTCCATAAATCAAGATTTGGTAGTAAAAGTTATATCATTAACAAATATTATATAAACCTAATATATATTATATTTAATATATAATAACTGATGTATGAGATATTATTATATAGATTTCCTAGCACATCAATGATAGTCATTTCCAATAATATTATGACATGTAAAAATTTTTTGCACGTTATATATGATTGGACAAAAATGAGAAAATAATAACATTAAAATAAATACAAGAAATAAAATAAAGAAAAAAAAACAAAAGTTATTTACAAAAGTAAAGCATTGGGAGATGATGACAACCTGAGATAATGACGAAGAAGAACAAAATGGAAAGATCATCTTTAACCCTAAAAATCCTCTTTTAATGCATAAATTCATAGAACACAACCAGATTTTTTTCCTTGGAAATTTTGATTTATGCATTCACAATGTTGAAGACAAAAATTGAATGTTTGTGTTTAAGAATTTTTGTTTAGATCTATATCAAAATCCAAACTAAAGGTAGTAAGTTTATGATGATTGAGTGATTCCTTAAGATCATCACCATCCACATTCGAATAAGGTCGAATTGGGTATCAAAGGAATTTGATAAATGTTGATGATTATGAGAAAAATTAAAGCCAGCTAATACTTATGCTTTTTCTATTGGTGCTTGTTATCATCATCGACTTCTCCAACAATCAAGCCGGGCAATGGGAGACAATGTTAAGATTGGGGTTTCGATGAATGGATTAATTATTCGAATTAATAGAAAAATTAGGGTTTTTGAAATTAAGGGTTTCTTTAGAAGTAATTGTTGCTACCGCCATCGATCACAATGCAATTGGTTAAGTTTTATCCTGTTCTTTCTCATCATTGTCTCTGTTGCTATCATCTCACATTGCTTTTTTTTTTCTAAATAATTTTTAAGTTTTTTTCTTCATTATTATTATTTCTTTTATTATTTAAATTGTAGTATTTTCTCATATTTATCTAATCATATATACTTTCTAAAAAAATGCTTATGTGTTATAATATCATTGGAAAGGACCGTCGTTGATGTGGTAAGAAAAGGTTTACCTAATAATTTCTCTTGATTTATATAACTTTATTTATTGTACTAATTATATTATTAGTAACACTATATTAGTACTACTTATGTGATAATACTATATTATAATATAATGTTACATAAATTTTGATAAAAATCATAGTTATGATTATATCAAATTATAGCCAACTCCATAATTATATCATAGTTGTACATGATGTGTACCTATATGAAATATATTTATATTTATAGCTTGATTATTATAATTAGGGTAAGTACAAAACTACAATTAAAATTGAATTTGGTGCATTGCAATTAATTTATAATATAATCATATGGTCAAAATATAGTATTCATATATGTCTTAATACTAGATATATTATATTGATTATTATCAACTATAACGTTTTATATATGGAAACTGTTAATTAATTAACAATTTATCTATTATGTTAGTAACATAAAGATTATTATCTATATGTTTATATCAATTTGATGTACTATGATTACGCACATTTAATATTTGAATACTAAATTATATTTTACATATATTTTGTGTATGATCAAATAAACTATGCACTTGAACATTTAGCTTAACAGTTGATGCATATCCCTCTGCTTGAATATTAGAGTTCGATCCCTAATTCCTTAAATATTAAAGCAGGTCAACAATAATACAAACCCTGATATAATATCCAAATCTATACTATGAATAAATTAGATATTATTTATTTTGATTTCAATTTAAGAATACATAGTTATTAAAAAAGTTTAAATTTATCAGTGTAAAAAGATGCTAAACTTTGCACTTTTTGTTTTCTCTTCAAGATATTTGTAGCAGATGAGGACATTAATTTATGGGTCTTATCAATAGCTTGATGTTTTAGCATTAATGATTTTTCATTCCTTTTTTTTTTATTGTGTTTAACACATGTTTTGAAAGATATACAATTTTTGATCTATCAAAATTTTCTCCTAGTTTTTGCATAATTTTAATACATTGATTATCAATTCGGTTGGACCATATTTGATTTTCTTTTTTACTTTTTGCATGCATGAACTTTTTTTTAAAAAAAATTAAAGTTAATAATAGACAGACATATTAACATTTCTATAAAAAGAAGTACACATTTTGCAAAATCTATGACAGTATAGATGCCATTTAATAATAAAATTTATTAAATTCATTCATACAAAATATATGAATGCTTTGGTTGAATTAAGTATCTCGTGTGCATAGCATGGGTTTAAACTTGTTAGAATGAAAATGTGCAATTCAAAGTTCAAATCTTAGCTCCATCACCTAAAATATTACGAAAAGAAAAAAAATTGTACACCTTTTGGCCCAAAAAAGTAGTAGCTCTTTCACTTAGTGAATGCGATGATATGGTAGAAAGAAAATAAGACAAATGAAAAATTAGAAGAGAAAAGTGAAACGATCTTTTACTTTTTTATTGATTTATTTGGTATGAAATATGAAAAAGTGAAGAAAAAAATTCCTTTTCATCTATTGCTTGCTAATACTTGAAAAGTGAGAGAAAGCAAATAAAAAGTAAACTATTATACTAATTGAAAATTGAGATTAAAAATAAAATTTAAGAAATAATAATCTAATAAATATACATACTTGCCTTACATCATTCTCATTTTTTTTCATCTTTGGTTCTTAAATTGAACTGATTTGTTTTTGTTAATAAGTGTTGAAAATATAAATATTTTCATTTTTTTCCTAATAAGCATATTTAAAAGTGGCTTTTTTTTTTTCACTTTTTCACCTTCCTCCTTCTATTGTGTCACTTTTGTATTCTACAGGCATACACTAAGTGAAAAATTTTATGAAGGTAAATGTCTGTTTAAATTAAGAACATTACATACAAATTTACTAGTAAAACTTAAGTTCATTATTCTCATAATAAATTAAATATTTTATTTAAAAAATTGCAATTAGAATAATATATTATAATATATACATTTCTTTCTTTTCTATTTGCTTAAACAAATAAAAGCTTTTCATAATACATTTCTTTTTTTGTTCATTTTTACCTATCCAAACAACGTGATGTAAGTATCGCTTCATTTCTTTTAAAAACTCTTCATTCATTCCCTTTCTTTTCTTTCTTTTCCTTTACTGACTTCAATCCAAACATAGCCTTAAGATATTATTTACATTAGTTAATAAATTATTTGTTGTTGATGTGGTAGTAGTAATAATAATAATAAGTAATAAATATAAGGGCTAACTAGTTGTGTCATAGTAGAGCTATTGGTTAAGCTATTTGTCAAATTTGAAATTCTACCCAATATTTGGAAGGGTTTAGACAAAAAATTAAGTAAAAAATAGGCTTGAGTAAAAAAATGATATTCGTTTTTAAAAAAATAGGTCGAACCTTGGCTCAACATGCAAAGCCCTTAGGCTTAGCTCAACTCATTTTTTAGTTATGTAATATATTATTTTCATAGTTATTGTATTATGCAATTTAAATTATATAAAGAATAAACATATATAATATTATGGAGTGAAATCTATATTTTAAAACTTAATAAAAAAATTTAAATCACTAAATATTAAATTAAAAACATCATAGTTTTTAATAGATAGAAAAAAGCTTAATATGAGCAAGTTTAAATGGATTTAGGCAATTCATTTACAAATATGGATAGACTTATACAAAATTTAAGATTTATATTTTGAGCAAAGCTTGGGTAAGTATTGATGGTGTTAATATTATATTTAGGCTCAGCCCAAACCTAATTTGGCCCATGAAAAGTCATGAATTAATAAGACATGAACTCAGTTGACAAATTTACTAAAACACTAAATAAACATATAATATAAAATGTAATTAAATTATATTTTTAAAGCTACTACATGTGATATTATCAAATAATTTCTTTATTCTTGGAAAGAAAAAAATTACCAACATCTTATAGTATTAAATAAATTTTTTAATATTTTTCTAATTTGTTTTTTTCATCCATGTTATAGGTGTCATTATCTAATTATGTTAAATGCAATTGTCAATAAATTTATTCATCATTTCCCAAATCATTTCATCATAGATCATCATAAAGCTTATGTGTTAAAACAGATTTAAAAATTAATTTTTAAAAAATCAAATTAATGCTAACTTAAGTCTTGAAATGTATATGTTAATTAACTATATTCACTTAAATAATCAATGATATATATAAATACATTATATATTACAATGTATGGATATTATAAACTTAATTTTTTTTGAGTAAATAAAAATTGATAAATATTTTAAAATTCAATAATAATTTTATTTGGTATTTAATCTTTATTTTAATTTTCTTAAAAATTGTCTTATACAATCTAATATGAAAAGTAAAAATTAATCTATGGCAACATAACAAGGGAAAGAAAGCTATTTTTTTCTTTCTCGATCAGAAATAGAAGATTAGAACAAGGCTTGGAATCATGTGGAAGACATTTAAAGCAGCAGTCTAAAAATTGGTCTTAGTGTTTCTACAAACTCAACATATTTTTTGTTTTAATCTTTCTCGAAATAGGCTTTATTTTCAATAAACCTTAAACTTCAGAGTCATAAACATGTCATCACCTTTCATCATGGGTGGAAGTACGCATAACTTAAAAATGATTTTTCTTGACAAGGAAGTGTCTTCTTGACCAGGACACTTCCTTTTTGACGTGATGAGAGCGAAAAGTAAAGATTCTTAGCTCTCGATCATGAGGGGGAACTGTTGGATGAATCGCTCATCCAACTGGTCTCGGATGGCCATCACAAAGCAACCAATACTTGGAGTTACCACTAATCATTTGAGCTAGGCATGATTGGATGCCTATTGAAACTGATATTCCAAGTTATGAAACTCAAAACATCGATTTTCATTATTTACATGGTCCAGAGATTCGACGGTTGGGTTTGGGAGTTGGTTTTGCATAGAAAAGTATTAACATCCCTATAACGCTCGAAATTGGTACCTTTTAGCTATGTCTTAACTCAGTTTCGGTTTCCTCTATTTTGACTTGTCATTATTTTGATATAATCCCCTTTTATGCATGAATTTTGTATAAAATCATACATCCAAGTTTTAATAAAAATTTTAATCCCATGTGTCCTGAAGAAGTGAGAAACATAGAATTTTTTTGACAAAAATGATCTCCGAATTTAATTTTGAAAAACACGATATCTCATATAAAGTATTAGAGTGATACCGACATGAGACATTGCCTTTATGATTTTTGAAAATAATTTGAAAATATGAATGCAAAGTAAACTCCACAACGAGAAATGTATTAGTAAAATGAAAAAATGAGGTACTATTGCATGAAATAAATCACACAAAAAGGAAAGATGAGGGACAATCAGAATGTATCTTGTAATTATCATCGGTTATATAGAAATAATCAAGTTAGTAATTTTTGAAATGCATTTGGATTCACTGGTTGACTAAGGCATAAAAATCAAGTTTGAACTTTGAAAAAGTATAGAGGAAATCTAGGAAAGAGAAAATTTAACTTTTGATGATTTTTGAAAAGCAAGATTGAAAAGCTTAAGTTGAAAATAATTACTATTTCTTAATAAAATCGATGTTCCTTGATAGAATAGATAATTGTCGGTTTAAAGGGCGAGAATTGATGAAAAAATATAAATTAATAAAATTTAAATAATTGTTTATGTCTCAATCCAAGCCTAAAGGGATTGACATCTATATTTTAGACTTAAAGGGGGTTGGCCAGACTCATGTAGAGGCAATCAAAATGCTTCTGAGATGGATTTTGAAATAAATTAATTGATTTTAATAAATATAAAAAATAATAGACAATATCACATGAGTCCTCTTTTCGATTTTATTTTGGGCTAATCCAAAGGTTCCACGGGTTGGATGAGGTATCCTTTTAAAGACAACTTAATAAGGATTAAATTAAAAATATTTTTTAGAATATCACTGTCCAGGTGGACATAATGTTTGAAGTTAGGACTTGTTTGACATTGACAGCAAATGCAAGGGAAATGATGTAGCAAATTTTGAAAAATCATATCAGACTCATTTGAAATCATTAAATCACAAACAATACATTTCCATAAAGAAAATTTTATGAGATTCTTGGGAGAAATATTTAAAAAATCCAAAAAAATTATTTGGTGGGCCAAATGACCCAAATAGAATGCAAATTGCTGATTTAAGGGTTCCAAATAGCGTTGGTTCAGAAAATCATAACTCCCTCATCTGGAATGATCTAGCAGGAAATAAGATACCGTTGGAAAGGTAATCCAATGTCCTTTAAGGATAAAATATCACAAAAATTTGAAAAATTGTTTATGGTTTAAAAATGATTTTTCAAGCCATGACTATAGTGATGTCGACATGAAACTGGTGAAATTTTTAGTTTTTTGGGTTTCCTAAAACTAGACTCAGGTTAAGAATGCTCGAATGTCATGACAATAGAGGAATTAGTGATAGTGGCTTCACAAGCTCATTCGCACAATCCCAGAGTAGTTTGGGATGATGTAATAGCCCATTAACCATGTCACTAGTAAGGGACTTTAGACAACAAAATAAGGCACCAACAATTTAGGACAAGTGAAAAGGACATTTTATTTTGAAAATAAGAAGCCTTATTCAACATTGAATCCATACATGGAAAGCTTGATTTTTTTCCCATGATTAAAAGTACAGTACAAAGAAAACATTAAGTCCATATTAATCTCCATTGTTTGAAGTTAACCTAAGCTTAACTTGGGGGTTTTTTATAAAAATAGATTTTTAGCCAACATTAAACAAGCATTTTGACAAACTTGTGATGAACTAAATATGGTAATAAAACACGATAAGCATGTTTAAACAAACAAAAATGACATTTAAAGATGAAATTGATGAGAAAAATACAAAAAGATGAGCATGAAGATGCATGAATGACATCTAGAATCATGCCATAAAAATAAGGTGATATGCCTAGACAAAGAAGAAAAGCTTGTTGGAATTTCAAGACAACATTAAAACATACTTTCAAAATGAACTAAGCACATGAATATAGGAAAACATGGTGGAAAGATCAACAAAGCATCAAAATCCTAAGTCTACCATAACTAAGGCCATAAGATGCATAAGAATCGTAAGATAAGGTCATGGACAACATGTTAAGGCTCATTAGAATGATCAAAATGGTAATTATAAAGAAAAATAAAATGAAGAAAAGATCAAAGTTATACCAAGAAGCTTTAATCCTTGCTTTGGCCTTTAAGCATAAAGCTAGTTTACTTTAAACTCACTTTTCCTCTCTTTGCTATAGATTAGCAAGAAGGGCATGCAAAGAAGGAGCTTGATGGTTATAGTATCAAAGGAGAGGAGGTTGGAGAAGAGAAATGTGAGAAATGAAAGGTTTAAGAGGGTCAGCATTTCATTAGTTGATGTACCGCCTTAGCAGCAGCAAAAGACCATGCATGAGTTTTACAATGAGCAAGGTCTGGCTTGCCCTTGATTAATCCACATTATAACACAAAATGCCTCCATAACAAGCTTATTGGACCATTAAAAAATGTTATGATTCAATGCTTAAAGCCTAAAAATGAAATCCATATGATTTTTAGGGAGTTATGTCTAAGATTGAATGATTCTTATGGCCAAAATCGTGACCAAATTCATGTTTTAATGTCATGGTACAAAAGGGATGAAAATGGCACAAACTGGGCAAATTTTGCCTATGTGTATCGGTACAATCAATATAAAAAGTTATATTGCCCAGATGTATCAATACATTTAAGATTCTATCAATACCTTGAAGGCTATAGCGATACTTCCAGTTATATATTGATACATTTTAGCCAAAACTCATGATTTTAGCTATAACATAACTCTGTATTGATACCATGGCTAATGTATTAATACATTGGAAGTATACTGATACATGTCCCTCTGTATCAATACAAATAGTGGATTTTTTATTTTGATGACGTGGAGGCTTTCTATTGATACCTAAAGGCCATTTACAGAAACCTACATGCAAAATGTGGATTTTTCATACTTTTAACCTCTTAAACACCTCACCTTATTAGGGAATGATGAGGAATTGATCTGTGCTCCTCTAAATGGCCTCAACGATGCCTCTAATAGTGACCTTTGATGCTGTAGATGAAGACCCAAACAAAACAGGTGTCTACATTTAGCTTCATGTTAGATCTCATATCTGGCTGGAATTAATTGACTTCTA
>JBBYHL010000021.1:7096291-7120552 GCA_038381835.1 Adansonia madagascariensis
TCATGTTAGATCTCATATCTGGCTGGAATTAATTGACTTCTAAGTTTACAATTATAGGAAATTTATGGTATCTGCTTATATGTATGTATATATAGTGTATATATATATATGTGAATATATATATAAAGGAGGGATCGACTTACACTAGTGTAAAACTAGTTAGTTTTACTCACTTTCATAACTTTATATATGGTTAATATATTAACAAACCAACTGTTAGATTGAGCAATTTAAGTATACTCATCATGCATATAAATTTTTGAATCGATCTAACATCCCAATCATATTGATAGAAAATACTATTGTTTTCAATAAATATTTAACAGTTAAAAGTTTTTTACTTAAAACTCAACGTGCATGATCTACGTGAATAGATGATGAAATAAGATGGTTAGATTAAACAAATATGAATCCTATAAAAAATTATAAAAGTGTATAAAACTAGTTTAGTTTTACACAGATGTAATTAGATCTCTCCTTATATATGTGTGTATATATATATATATCATCAGGGAAAGAATATTCCAATTTCCATCAATTCAACAGGGCAATGATGGATTAATTTAAAATGAAATTTGTAAGTTCTAAACTATCGCTATTATAAGCAAGAGTAAGTAATTTAGTGGCTTAATATATATACTAGTTTTATGTGTTATGCACCGGACAATTAATTCATTGAAAGAATTTACATATATTACATGAATAAATTTAATAATTTCTTATTATTGGATGACACTGAAATGTCATATTTTTTATAAAATATGAATTTCTTGATAATAAAAAATGTTGAAATGCAAATCCATTTATAATTTCCTATAAAAAATGCCTTTTTTAAATGTATGCATAGAATTAATTTTCAAAAAAGTTTTGGAGAAAAAAATAATTATACTTTTGCAAGTATAGGAGGAAAAAGGAGGGAAAATATTCTCAAAGTATAACCAAGCGACAAGCAATATTAAAATTATGTAAATATATGAGGAAAACTTGACAGTGAGATAAAAATTATAAACCTTTTAAAATATGTGTTAAACACAACAAAAAAATCAACAAAGAAAATTTGTTAGTGTTCAAAGATCAAGGAGATGATAATTTCATTTGCTGCAAAAAGTTCTTAGAGTAAAACAAGGGTTGCTTAATGCAATAAAAGGTTCTTAAGCCAGTAAAACATGTTTAGTTCCAGTTTGTTTAATTAATTAGATTGACTTTTGTTGGGAATAAAAACAAATTTTATAACAATTTTATTATCATTATACTTACAAATATTACATTGAAAAGATATACAATAAAGTAAGCATAATAAGAAGAGTGCCCTAAATCAATGAACCGACAATAATCATGCATACAATTATTATCTCTCTCCCAATTGCCAAAGGCCTACGAAACAACCAAAGGAACAGTACAATATATATTTTTAATATAGCAAGGCACCCTTAGTTATAAACAATTGAGATTGAAAGTAGTTACTCAAGGTAAAATATAAATTGTAAGTAAGAATGGTTGACTCGTAAATAAATTGTAAGTTTATTTGGCAGTGTTTAAGATCAAGCTGTTGACTTTAAAATATATGATAAATGTTGAAATCAATTTAAGTTTGGTATGATCAAATTGATGCATCATTATTATAATACATATTTTTGACTATATTGATTTTCAATCATAAAGTACACTCAATTTAAAATGTTATTACCTTTGATTTTGGTTCTTAATTTCATTCTAATCAATTAGTCATTTAAAAGTTACTAATCTTTCCATAATCTTATATCTTAAATAAATGCATAAAAGTCAAAATCCTTGACCCAAAAAAAAATATTTATCATATATTGAGAGTCCAATTTTATAACATATATCTTTCAATTAATACAGTGGATTTGATTAGATATATTTTTAATTACAAAAGTTATTTTTAATAGATTAATAAATTATTCCTTTTCAAATATTTAAGAATATTTCCTTTTATGATTAAATTACAATAAACTTGAATTTCATATTAAAAGAATGAAATTAATGGTCTAAAAATGCATGGCATTTAATTAGCTTCATTTCTACATTATATGTACAGGCATTTAGTATAATTTATGATGATTAATTATTCTATCAAATAAAAGCTAAACACATCAATATAACTAAGACAAAAAACTCAAATTCAAATATCGTTTGTTAATATTAATTTTAAGTTTAATAATTTCCAGGAAAATATATATATTGTATGATTAATAAATTGGATTATTATATATGTAATTTTAAGTGTAATAATTCCATGGCGAATATATGATAAGATTAATAAATTGGATTATTGTATGATTAAAGTATAATAATGTCATGGTTAATATATCTTTAATAATCCAATAATCTTTAATAATTATTACACTTTAATAGTCTTCATAAAATATTAATATATTTTGGTGCAATAACTTTAATGGCTAATATATATATTTATATAAAATAAGATTTGCCATTTCGACTTCGAATTAATCAATATAAAAGGAGTTGAGCCTAAAATTAAGATTATCAAAATATAATTTGGGTGATAGTTCATTTTTTTAATTAAATGTTTGAATTTAAATTAATCAGTAATGATTATTATGCATTAAAATTAGCACACATGTAAAATATTCAATATAGTCCAAATGTCAAAAAGTTAGACTATCCAAATAGGACAATCGCTTTTTAACCAAAAGCTTCGACTTATATATATATATTTATATATATACTAGTTTTAAACCTGTGTGACGAACATATATATATTTTTATATAAATTTTTTAAATATAATATAATTAATATAATTTATAAAATAATACAAATTTTATGGTAAAAAAAAAGTAAGGGAAAAATAAATGGATATCATATGATATATTGCTATAATAAAATTTAAAGAAAAATCATATTTTATCTTATAATAATATCTAAATCAAAGCTTGTCATGTATTTAATTTTAAAAAGTTTAAATTTAAAAGAACAAAAAAAAGTTTATTTTATTAATTGTTGAGAAGAAAATGCTGAAATTAATTTTTATTATTTTTAAATAAGGTCTATTTAATAATTCATTGGTTCCAAAAGTATAAATGAACAAATAGATAAAACAATCGGCAATAAAAATAAATATATACTTATTTTAAATAAAAAATAAGCTTAAATACATAACCAGTATAATTAAAATAATATAACTTTCAAAAACATATATTATATATGCTGTAGACATTTAATTTTGTCTAGGCCTCTTTTAAACAAACTATGCTCAATTGGAGACTTTTAGATGAAATGCACCCATCTCTCTTCCCAGACCAACTTTTGACATTTTGGGACTTAATTAGAAGGTGATAAAATAAAATAATAAAAATAAAAAGGGGTACAAATGCCAGGTGTTGTGTTGCCAGGCACTATTGGGCGACACAGCACCAAGTGAAAAATTTTTTTGGGGAAGGCTTGAAATGCTTAGGGTCCATATTGAAAAAAAATGTAAAAAAAGTCATTTTTGTGAAATTCATGAAGATGTATCGATACATTTCATTATTGTATCGATACATCATCATGTTTTGGTCGTTCTATGCTTGATCTTGCATTATATTGACTCATGGCTAATAGATAGTTGCAAAGTGTCGTAGATGCGATTGATGCTCCATTCATTGCACCCCAAAGCCATGTCACTTCCTTTCCAATATCTCTTCGTGTAATAGACCTTCTCCAAGCATGAAAGGCTGACTAGACTTTTGATTTATAGTTGGCTTTTCCATATTTGAAGTTTTAATAGTCAAGGTTTTCTCGACATAGAAACTGTCACAGAATAGGAAGGGTGCATAGCTAGTGCTTCCCCATAACCCCATAAGTGGCATGCAAGTATAATCCCTGTATCTATATATGATTGATTGAAAGGACATCCATGGGGCCTTTCATGTAACTTCTTCTACTCTAAGATTTTGGAACTTCTTGACCCATTGTTCTTCGAATTTGTTTGGGGCTATTCTTTCTTGAGGACCTTGGAGAGGGGCTGAAGTTAGAAAAAGTTATGCAGCATTCTCTTTTCTTCGACATGAGAGTGGTTGATAAGCTAACTGTGAAGAAACAGTGTGTATCTGATGAATTTACCTACTTCATTTTCTTGTAGAAGCTAAAGGCTTAAATGGTCTCAGCAATGATGGCAGATGCAGGTGATGTTGCAACATAAAGGGGTAAGAAATCTGCTACCACTGCCTTCACATACCCCAAGGTCTTTAGGAATATGACCAATCCATATATCGCCAAGGTGTAAACATCTTGAACTTTCTTTGGATCAGTGATATTCACCGTTGCTTCTTTCAAACTACCCAAGAAATGCATTTACTGTTTGTTCCCTTTCATCTTGGCATGGCCATCGATCTAAACTTCATGGCTCCGAGGATCTGTGCTAGTCTTTTCTTAACAGTTAGTGGTTTTAGTGCCCTGCAGTTTAGCCTATGAAACTTGGCCTTCTCAATATTAAGTAATGCCATGCATTCATTGATGGCAAGAGTCAAATCTTTTAGATTAAAGGGGAAATATCAATATGCCAAATTCTAAAATTATGATGCTACTTGCAATAGGCCAACATCCAATCAGACTTGGAGTAAATAAGCTATGTCCCCATATGCTTTTGTAAACAACTCCTTCTAGGCATTGCCCTAACTAGCCCAAATATGTTTTAAATCTTGCTAATCATATTAAAGTAACCCAATCTTGACTTCTTCATGGGCTGTAAAGACATAACTAGGCTTAAGAATATCCTTATCTTTGCGCTGCTAACCTTTTAACCATGTCTTGACTTCATTAAAAGACTAAAGGATGGAAACGTACTATTGCTCCATGACAGACACCCCTTGTTGAACACTTAGTCTTTAACCAATTGCCACATAATGATGATTATGATGCATGATGCATGTAACAATAAAAAAATAAGAGAAATAGAAATAGGTTAATGATAACACAAAATTTTACAGACAAGAATAAAGAATGAAAGAATGGAAATCACACATGAACAATGCCCTAACAATAGGTGTTACGATGTCAGGGGTAGACATGACAATTAGAAGTATCATGACAAGCTAAGTACCTGTGAACAGTGTAGATACCTAATTTTGTCTGGGCTCTTTTTTTGATAATCCTAAATATTCAAGTAGATTGGGCATAACCTCTTTCAGGTAGATTGGGCATTTTTAAAACCTTCTTAGTCATGTCTAAGTGGCCATATGCACACGTGATGGAAAAAGTACATTTCAAGAGTCATAGAGAATAAATCTCGAATAAAAAGGATAAATAGTCAAAAGAAGATTTAGTTTTTTTTTTTAATATTTTCTTGATAAATTTTGAAATTTGCATCTGTAGATAGTATCATGGTCAAATTTCCCATTTTTAGCAATTTTTAAGATTTTTTATAAAATTTGAAGAGTCAATCGTTGTATGTTTTTACTGACACTCATGGAGAATTTATGCCAATACTCACTACAAAAAATACTTACTGATATTTTGTACCATGAGGTGTCAAATTACCAATTTATTCATTGATTTTGAATTTTTTATAATATCACAAATACTCTACTTGTGAAACTGTTCAAAATATCATCTTTATTATTTCATATATTAATATTTTGAATAATATGTTGAATTCAATTCAATTTAAATGTATTTTTTTAAAAAAAATTCTTGGTTCCAAAATATGAACTTCTCTTTCGCTAAAATTTTTCTGTAAAATTTTGCTAAGTCTAGAATTTCCAAAATTCTTTAAATATTTTCATGAAGTTCATATTAGTTCATTTTTTGAAACTCTAATTTATTTTATAAATTTTTCATTTTTTAAATATAATTTCCTCTTGTGAGGATCTTTGATTGTAAATTTTAATTGCCTTTTTCTTGCACATAAAATTTTTTAAATTTTTTTTAGAATTTTTATATGGAAACTTTATTAATTTTATTTTTTTGGCCAAAATTTGTTTTTTTCCATTTCATGGGCTTTAAAGCTTAGTAATTTTCTTAATAGGCCCAATAAGCCAATTAACTTTTCCAACAAGCCCAATGAGCTCATTTTTATTTTCCAAAAGCCTAACAAGCCTATTTTGATTAAATTTTTATTTGAATTTATTATTAGAAATTTAATTTCTTGAACATAATTTTTTATTTGTTACAATTTAATCCCTATAACTTGATTTTATCTAATTGAGATTTCTTTTTCAAGCTATCTTCTAGATAATGATGATTCATGCATAATGACACACAAAATGACAAAAACATTAATTTAAACTTTTTTCAAAAAAGTAAAAATAAAGTAAAAAATCAATGGCCTCAACCAAGTTTGGCTAAATTCTCCCATATAAATAAAGGGAGAGGAATTTTCACAAAAAAATGGTTTCCATAGCCAAATTTGGTAAAATTTTTAAGAATATTCAAGGTTTTAAAGCTAGTTTCTTTTTCATTTTTTCTCATCTTCTTCACTTTCCATCATTTTCCTTCCTTTTAGTAAGCTTGAGGGTTACTTATGCTCATAGATTTTGATCCATGTTGAAAGACCAAGTGTAAAAGCCATGAAAAAATTCCTTGATTTAGTTGTTAAATTTGATTTTTTTAATAAAATATTGGTTTTTATCAAGAAAACATGTTCTTACTGATGTTGTATATTTATCATGTGTATATTTTCATGATTATGTTATCTTCCTTGGTATTTTCTTGTGAATATTTGATAAAATATGCTTACATGTCCATATTTCATGATTTTATACATGTTGATGATGTGAGCCTGGTAGAGCATATACATTGATTATTCATGTGTCCACGTTGAGAAGATTTTTTCTTGGTTGTTGATGATGATTATAGCCTTTGATAAAATTTTATTTCTTGATTTTAGGGTATTTTGGATTATTTTGTAATATTTAAAATTTATGAATGCTTAAAAATTATTATTCCAAATTTTTGAAGGCCTTGGAAAGGTATTACGATGCTTGGCCCAATCCAACTTGGATGATTTTGTGATGTTTTGAAATTTTAGGCTATTTTGTAAATATGAAAATCTTAGAGACTAAATTGTAAAAATGAAAAAAATTGTTTCTAGGCCATGCAAGCTGGGCTGAGAGTTTTATGGACTCTTATGCGTGTATTTCATGCATTTTTGACATTTATAAGTGTATGACAAACATTTTTTAGATCTTCTAAGGCCTTTTTGCAATTTGAGAAAGTTTAAAAACTTATTTACAAAAATTGAAAAAAATGTTTTAAGGCCAAAGGTACTTGGCCGAATACTTTTTATGATTTTTGGTATGTTCCATGTTGATTTGATATATTTGATGATTGATTTTGTATTTTAAATCATATAGGGATTCCAAAAAGTTGCAAAATTTTTTTCAAGGCTATCCAAGCTTGGCTGAATTACTTGTAGACCTTTAATGGTGTCTTTCATGCATTTGTAACATGTTTAAATGCATTTTATACATTTTTAATCCATTAAGGACCTTTTTGTAATTTTTAAAAGTTCAAGGACTTATTTGTAAAAAGTGAAAAATATCGTTCTAAGGCCAAGGGTGTTTGGCCAAGTCTTTTTGGTGATATTTGAAGTTTTCCATATTAGTTTTGGTGTGTTAGATATTTGATTTTGTGTTTTATTTCATGTTAGGTTTGTTTTGTAAAAATAGAAAAGTTTAAGGATCATTTAGCAAAGCTTTGCATTTTAGGGTAAAATGGTTTTTTCTCATATCTAACTACCTATCTAGTGTATTTTGGTCATTTAGAAACACTTCTAGCATTTTTAGCCATTTTGGGGTTAAAATATAATTTTGAGAAATTTAGGGACCTATTAGTAATTTTTGCATTTTAGGTCAATTTTATTATCTAAGTTACCCATTTAGGGTAAAATTGTTATTTCTTATCATTATCAAGCTCCTTAAGGTCACCAGGATACTTTCACGTTAATGTATGCCCTAGGGACGTTTTAATAATTTTGCATTAAAATTGAGTCCTTTACAGTCACCGAGAAACTTCTATGTTGAAGGTGCATAATAAGGATAGGTTCATCTTTTTATGAAGCTATTGAGTCCTTTAGGGTACTGAGATACTTATATGTCGAAGGTACACCTTAGGTGTATTTTAGTAATTCACCCTAGAATCGAGTCCTATGTAATCACCAAGATTCTTCCATGACAAATGTGTGCCTTAGGGATGGGTTTATCTTTTATGATCATTTTTAGGTCTTTTAGGGTTACCGAAATATTTTCACTTTGAAGGTATACCTCAAAGATGTTTTAGTAATTTTGCATCAAAATCGAGTCCTTTACAGTTACTGGGATACTTCTATGTCGAAGGTATACTTTAAAAGACATTTTGGTCTTTTCGACCAAATCTGAGTCCTTAGAGTCTAGCTTTTTGCTTTTTGTAAAAATCGGGTCTTAAGAAGGATTTTATTATTTTTCATAAAATCAAAAATTTCAAAGAATCAAGGCAATGTTTTCAAGTTATAATAATACATGGAATGTCTCCCAGAATACAAAAAGGATTCTATGAATTATTTTAATTAATGAAATATCCTTTTCAAGTGAGAAAATTGAGATTTTTTCTTAATTTTGAGAAAATAAAACCTTTCGTATTCCTTTATTCTTCCAGTGGTGTATGTAAGATATTTTTATTTTTAAAGCCTTTTGTATTCCTCAAGTTCTTCGGTGGGGTGTGAAAGAAAATGATAAAATCTTTTGTGTTCCTCTAGTCTTCTGGTAAGGTGTGAAAGATATTGTAATTTTTAAAAAATATTGAAAACCTAATTTTTTGAAACGGAATAATAAATTTGCTTCATAAAATTTGATTTTTAAAATTTCATAAAGATATTTTGATTTTTAAAAATTTCATTTTTATATAGGGAATTATAACTAAAAATTGGATATTGAAATTGAATAAATATCAAAATTTAAATCAACATGTAATTAATAACGTATCGATTTTCCAGTATCATGATAGGATCAATCTTTACTTGTGATTGTAACCAACTCTCGAACCCTTTTATACTGTGGTATTATCGCAGACCTTAGAGTTTGTTTTCAAGGGTTTTGTAACCCTTGAAATACGAACTCAAGTAGGTGACTAATCTCACCTAGCCAAAATAGATTAGTGGTGACTCCAAGATAAATAGTCATTTAGTAATAACTATTTAGAGTTAAGTCAATTGAGCAATTCATCTCAATAAATAGGTCCCCAAAAATAAGAAAAAATAATAATGATATATGGCCTTTAGGAATAAAACAATAATTATATATAGATATATATATATATATATAGGAACGAGGGATACACTCACCTTTTAAGTCGGCTTGGTTAACATTCGTATCTAGGCCATGTTGTAAGAGACAACATAACGACGTGTCCAGGTTAAAATCTTATCGAGGTGATACAATATCTCTAAGGATAAGATGACAACCTACGCGATGGAATACGTACACCATTGCCTAGTGCTTAACATCCGTTAAACTATTGGTCGGATAGCATAACAGCTTGTTCGAGTGAAGTTTTGCCTTTTTTGAGATGGTGCGTGTTAAGGACGAGACTAAATGATTAGGCAATGATTTTTTTTCATCACCACCTACGATATGATATGTGTTAAGCCGCCATTTAGACAACATAATGGCTTATTTGGGTTAAACATGACTTTTTAAAGTGACATGGTAGCTTCCAGAGTGACAACATTCGTTTGCCATCATACAATTATTGACAAAGGTTACATGTCAATTGAACGACATAGCAGCATGTTCTTACAGTTAAATGACACACATGGGCGACAATGTTTATGCACTATCACCTACGTAACTATGGCATAAAAGGGTAAAGGTTAGAAGTGTTTCCACTGTCTTTATTCTCCGGGTCATTCTAGCAGCATTTTGGTATAGCTTAACATAGTTTGGCTCATAGGGCTCACTATATGGGTTTAAGTTGACATCTAAATTAGTATTCGAATAGCTCCATCATCCAGTAAGAATAGCCAAGGCACCCGGATCCTAGACCCATTGCAGGCTTGGTGGAACAGGTTCAATTTTATGGATGTAATTCCCTATGCAAATGTGGAGGGGTATTCACGAGAGACATAGGTAATTTATACACTGAAAGTTTTTGCTATACCTATATGGAGGAGTACTCATGAAAGTGGATAACTCACTTTCTCCTAATAATTAGAACTAACCTCACCATGGAGTTTGGTGGGAGTCTAAATGCAAATGTAAGTGCATGATGTGTGTCAGGAAAATAGTCAAACCTTTTGTTTACCACTATATTGCCATATTTATTGAATTGATATTTATTCGAGAACAAAGCAGTCCCTAATGATCACATGAAAAAAATCATGACAAATAAAAGACTAGTAGACAAAAAATGAAGAGGATCATAGTTAAATAATGATTGAAATTGAAGAAACTAAGAACTAAGCAAGACATAAGTAGTTGTAGGCCTAACTCTTTAAATTAGTTGCAATAGAGTCACCGAGCTATCGGCAACGTGCGTCCCCAAAAAAATCCTTGTGAATTGGGGCTGCATGCGTGACTTAAAAAAATTAGTGTGTGGGAAATGTTAAATTCTTGACATGGAAATGTCTTCTGGATTGTAACTCTTCTTTCATAGCTCAGGAAAAGGACCATCAGACAAATAGCTCATCTAACTGATTTGGATGGCCATTACTAAGTGGCTAAAATTGGACTCGCCACTGATCATTTAGGCAAGGCATCATAGGATGCCTATCAAAACCAATATTCTGAGTTATGAAACTTAAACCATTAATTTCATGTCTGCATGGTCTAGAGATTTGATGGTTGGGTTTGGGAGTTGGTTACACACAAGGAGGTATGAACCTTCTCGTGATGCCCGAAATCAATACTTTTCTAGCCATGTTTTAACTTGGTTTCGATTTCCTCGATTATGACTAATCATTATTTCGATATAATCCCCTTTATGCATTAATTTATAGAAAATGATAAATCTGACTTTCGATGAAGAATTTGAATCTCATATGCATCTCGATGAAGTGGGGGAACATAGAGATTTTAACTAAAAATGATATCTGAATTTAATTTTTAAAAGTCGAATATTCCGTGTTAAGCACTAGAGAGACATCAACACGAAACATTGCCTCTATGATTTTTTTTAAAATGATTTTGAAAATATGACCAACAAAAGGGGAAACATATTAATAAGATGATAAAGTGAGATAATACTGCATAAATTTATCACACAAAACAACGAAAGGAAAATGGAGGGATGATTGAAATGTATATCGTAAATCTGGAAATAACTAAATTGACAATTTTGGAGACGAGTTCAAATCCATTGATTAATTAAGGCATGAAAATCAGGTTTGAATCTTGACGAGTCTAGAAAACTCTAGGAGAAAGAAAATTTAATTTTTGATAATTTTTAGAAAGCGGGGTTGTCGTACCCCTTCAAAAAATAGGGTTGTATATCTCCATGGAGGAAAGTTTTAAGAAGTTTTGGAGAGACAGGTTTGGAGGGTTTATCTTGATAAAGGTTTAGTAATTTCTTGACAAAATGACTTTGTTAGACAAATTTTGACAAAATAGGTGATGTTTTTGACAAAAAGAAAATTGATAAAAACAAGAATGATAAAATTTGAAAATTTGTTCATGCATTAATTCCAGTGAAGGTTGAGACATATTTTTTTTACTCGACAGGGTTGTTGCGACCACATGAAGGTATCCGAATGCTTCAATGTGAAAATTTGAAGAAGATAATTGTTATAAACAAGGGACAACATCGAGTTATCCCTTTCTTCATTTTATTTTAGGCAAATTCAGAGGTTTTAAAAGTTGGGTGTGGAGCTATTAGAAAGGTGACCCGATAAGGTTTAATATAAAAATAATCCAAAAAGCTTAGATAACTTTTTTCCAAGTGGAGATAATTTTTAAAATCATGACTAGTTTGACACTAGCAGCATATGCAGAGGAAAAAGTGCAGCTGACTTTGAAATATCATTTTAGACTCATTTGGAAATGTTAAATTGCAAATGACACCTTTCGAAAAAGGTAATTTTTTAAAAGTTTTTAGGAAAAATATTTTAAAAATCCATGAAAATCATATGATGGGCTGAAATGGCATAAACAAAATGTAAGTTGCTGATCTTAGGGGTTTCAGACAGCGTTGGTTTGGAAAATCATAACTCCCTCATTTGGAATGATATGAGGCAAATGAGAATACCTTTAGAAATGTGATTAGATTCCCTTTAAGGAAAAATATCAGGAAACTTATAAAAAATTACTTAGATTTTGAAAATGAGTTTTTAAGCCTTACCTATGTGCTACCAGTACCAAAACAAAGGACCTTTTTTTTTTTTTAGGTTTTTTAGGACTAAACTCTGGCCATGGATATTCGAACATTTGTGGAAGTGAGTGATATAGGCTTCACGAGCTCATTCACATAATCTTAAAGTAGTTTAGGATGATAAAACAGTCTATTAACCATGTCACAAAAACAAGGACTCTAGGCAAAAGAGCAAGGCACCAACAACTTGGAATAATAAAAACACATTAATTTTTGAAAATAGAATATTTGACCTCAAAAACCCTTGAATTGAAATATAAAAACTTGATTTTTCCTTAAGATTGGAAAATTGATGAATAAAAACTGTAAGTCCATGTTAATCCTAATTTATTGAGGTTAACATAGCCATAACTTGGGGATTTTAGGAAAACAAATTTTTGACAAGTAGCAGACAAGCACTTTGACAAGCATATAATCAACTAAATATGATATTTATAACATATTTATCATAAACGTAGAAAACATGTTTAAGCAAGCAAAGACAATATTTTAACATGGAAATAAGGACAAAAATGCAAAGAAGATATATTTGATGCATGAGCACACTAAAATATGCTAGTGAAGACGTAAAGCATGGTGTGAACATAGAAAAAATGTTCTCATGACATGAACACAAGCTAGGAATTTCATGATAGCATACAGATATGATTTTTAGGCAAAAAGGGATGCATGAACATTTACAATATTCATGGATGTATGGAACATGATATGAGCATAACAGGAGGTCTTATCATGACATGAATAAAGGCTAAAAATTTCATGATAGCATAAAACATAATTTTTATGCTTCAATGTATGACAAAATCACAAAGAAAATACATGAAATCTACAAATGGTCATGGTTGCCTAAAAATGGGTCACTAGCATGATAGAGTATATGTAAAGAGCAACAACCATGAAAAAATGAGTGTAGAAGATATACTAACAAAGTTTCAGTAACTTTCCTCCCAAAAATGTGAGCTTTTTCTAGTGAAAATGTTGCCTTTCTAACCTTTCTTTGCTTGCTATGAGGTAGCGAGAAAAAAATTATGTAGAAATGGCTTGAAAGGGCATTTTAAGGTTTTTTTGGGTGGTTTAAAGGAGTTACAAAAATAGAAAGTTTATTTTAGTTTTTTGGTGGCTGAGGAATGCATTTTAAGTGTTTAGATGAGTGTGAATTTTCTTTTCAGCAGAGCCAAGGTTCGTTTATATAGTCATGTGAATAGTAAAGACAAAGTGCAAAAAGTGAGGGCATTTTATGGTTTTATTGTAATAACCTCTAATGTGTATAAGGTACTATGCTCAGCTATCCATTAAATCAATTAGTTGGCTCAGTAAAAATAATGGATCAAGGCCACTTTTGGCAGCTGAGCAATGAGAAAGGTTAAGGTTACCCTCTAACAAATTAAATTTACTTATGCATATGTCCCTTGTTATAGCTATTTAGGCCTTCAAAATTTGATTAAACCCAATCATAAGTTCAATGCTAAGGTCTACTATGAATTTAGATGGTTTTTGTTGCCAAAAAATGGTCCAATTCATGTTTTAATGTCATGGTGCAAAAAGATGAAAATGTAACAAACTAGGTCATTTTGGCTTGGTGTATCAATACAATGCATTTCGTATCGATACTTAGAACAAGTTTTGCCCAGATGTATCAATACATTAAGCTTGATATCAATACAAAAACTTGTGTATCAATATATTTGGCCAAAATCGTGATTTTAAGGTATTGCCAAGCCTGATATTGATACACCAAGCTAATATATTAGTATATGAAGCAAAGTATCAATACCTTGACATGTATAAATATGACCTGTGAAATTTGAATTTTTGCTACCGTGAAGGCTTTGTATGGATACAATAAAGTCCTGTATTGATACATACATTAAAAAAGTTAATTTTATGCATTTTGGCTCTTCAAACACCTTACCTTAGTCAAAAATGATAGGGAACCAATCCATGCTTATCCAAATGACTTTAATGATGCCTGAAAATGACATGTTTTGAGATCCTTCCCAAAAAATCTTTCGCTTAGTGCTGTGTTGCCTAACAGTGCCTGATAACACAATGCTCGGCATTCATCCTCTTTTTTTATTTTTTTATTTTTTTTATTCCCTTTTTATTAAGTCATAGGATATTGGAAGTTAACCTGAAAAGAGAAACGAATGCGTCTCATCTAAAAGTCTTTGACTGGGCATAGTTTGTTTAAAAAGGGCCCAAACAAAATTAGGTGTCTATAATATCGACACAAGGTCATATTATATTGATTCAATGCACATTATATCGATACAAGGCCATATTGTATCGATACAATGTTATGTTTTTCATAGATTTTTGGTTCTGGAAGCACTTGTATCGATAACACCTATGCATTAATACTGCATGAAAATATTGATCATGAACAAGCTTTTTCACCCAAGGTTTCTTACATTTCTCCTTTTTAATGGCCCTGGAACATTTCGCAACCATACAAGAGGTCCTTCACAAACAATTTTACATTGAAACATAGGTATGAGGACCAAGCACATGAATTAAGTAATCAATGCTTAAATAAGCTCAGGATAAATGAGTTTAATGCTCAATCATGCATGGAACTAAATGGCATCTAGTTTTGTTTCTAACCATTTTGAGTTTATTTCAACTAAATTTCAATGGATGGTTATTCTGGGTTAGAGTTAAAAGTTTTTTCTTTCATAAAATTAAGTTATGGCTATTTGGGTGGGGATTTCTCTTTAAAACCATACAACTGTGTTTGTCCACTTTGATTAGTTGAATTCATACCCCAAATTAGAAGATTTCAACCCTTTGATTAGATAACCTAAGCCTTAGATGGTTTGCTTGCAAATAAGTTAGCATGAGTTATCAAGAAATGGGGTAGTAGTGCATGAAAATAAGAAGTGATCAGCCAAAAAAGGTTTTAAACCTTTTGGGACATCCAAAACAAGGAAGAGAGTTGGTTCTCAGCAAAAAAAGCCTGAAAATAAAAAGAAAGAAAAAGAAAAAAAGGAAAACAAAGAAACAAGAGAGAGTTCTTCAAGTCTGATCCAAGGTGGACCTTCCTTTTTTTTACTTAGTTTTTGATTATTTTCTCTTCATTTTATGTGAGCTTGAGGATCCTAAGCCATGCTTAGGTAATGATTTGAGCCAAAGGTGTAAAACCCATGTTTATGGCTAAATCTTGAGCTACGATCTTTAAATATTTTCTTTTAGTTTTCATTACTGATTTTTGTTAAAAGTTTCTCAAAAATCATGTTTCCATCAAGAAAATTTGTTTTTCAAATGTTTTATGCGAAGTTTTCTAGTTTTTTATGTGATTTTTTTAAAGTTTTCTTCGTAGTGTAGCTTCATTCTAGCTTTTCATGCTATTTATACGTTATTCCATTATGATACTTGCATTTTATGTTCTTTCCATGCATTATTGTTATCATTCCCATGTTCATGCATTTTTCCATGAAAATACCATGATTATGGCCACATCACCATACATGTTAGCGTACTTATGTATGTTTATGTGGATGGACTATTTCATGTTTTAAATCATTATGACATGGATTCTATGATATTTTCATATGGTATTATCATGATTCATATGTCCATTCATTTTCCATTAATATATTATGACAATGGCAACATCTTCATGCATATTAGTGACTCTAAGTATGTTCATGTTAATGTGGTGTTTTAAGAGTAAAAATCATGTATTGTACTATGAAATGTTTATGGGCGCATTTGTAATGTTAGAAGCTTTCAAAGACCACTTTCATTTTTTATAATGTTTTCATGCATAGTAAAGATTATCATGTCATTTCATGCATACAGATACATTTTATTCATTTTTCATGATTTAGAAATTATTATGCAATTTCATGCATTTTAGGGCCATTTTAGTCATTTTCTATGATTTTAGGGATATTATGTAATTTCATGCATGTTTCCAACATCCTAGTCATTTGCCATGATTTAGGACCATTTTCTGTAATTTCATGAATTTTAGGGCATTATAGTAATCTGCCATGTTTTAGGATCTTTATGCAATTTCATGCATTTTGGGCTATTTATGCAATTTCATGCATTTTAGGGTTGTTTTAATAATTTTCCATGATTAGGGGCTATTATGTAATTTTATGCATTTTAGGGTCATTCTAGTAATTTGCCATGATTTAGGGGTTATTATGTAATTTTATACAAGTTTACATCATCTTAATCATTTGCCATGTCTTAGGATCATTTATGCAATTTTATGCATCTTAGGGTTATTTTAGTAATTTATCATGTTTTAGGACCATTTATGCAATTTTATGCATTTTAATGTCATTTAAAGCTTTTTCCATAATCTAGAGACTTTCATTCAATTTCATGTATTTTGCAGATATTTAAATTATTTTTCATGACTTAGGGGTTATTATGCAAAATTTCATGCATTTAAATCATAGAAAATGATTTAAGGACCATTTCATAAAGTCCATGCATGCTAAGTCCATATAGATTATTTTTCATAATCAAATGATCAATTTGCAATTTCATATATGTAGTTTAGAGTCATTCTCATGATGTTATGTTTTTAATTTAATATGTTTATATGTTAAATATAATATAATATTTTAAAAAAAATCCAAAGTAATATCCCCAAATTAAAATAGTTCATAGGTGTGCTTTCAGTATATAAAAGCACCTCATCGATTATTCTATACAAATGAATGCCCTCCTTAAACAAGTAAATCAAAGTGTTCAATTTTACTAAAAAAATAAAACTTTCGTATTCCTCCAAATTTTTTGGAGGTGTGCAAAAAACATTTTGATTTTCAAAAAATATAAATATCCAATTTATTTAAGATGAGAAAATAATATTATATTAAATAATTTTAAAAAATAGAAAAATATAATTAAATATAAAAAATTAAAACCAATTATAATAGAGACTTTAGTTAACACGTAATTAATAAATATCGATTTTCGGGTGAATCAACTCCCAAACCCTTTCACATGAACTTTGGTATAAAATGGACCTCAGAGCTTTTTTGGAGGGCTTGGTAAACCCTTAATATATGAGCCCAGGTAGGTGACCAATCTTACTTAGAAAAAACAGATTCTTGATGACTTCAAGTTATTTGGTTATTTCATAATGATCATTTAGGGTTAAATTGGATTTGCGATTCGTCCAACAACTAAGTCCTATCTCAATACGAGAAAATAAAATTTATTTATTCAAGTCTGACATATCAAATTCTCCTTCGGCAAGTTATGACATGTACTCATCCAAAACTAATTTAAACGTATTTTTTTGGTGATTTGGAATCCTCAAATTTAGGATTCAAACTTAATAAAGATAAATTAAAATCCAAATCCTTTTTTTTAAAAAAAAAAATCAATCAATTTTAAAGCATATCATGTAAAGTAGATAACATAATAAACATTAATTTAGGGAGAAAAAAAGCTAATATTAGTTTATACGTATTGTCTAACTTTTTATTAAAATAAATATTTTAATCGAAAAACCATAAAAACATTTATACTAAATAATAATATTTAATTAAGTGCATTGAAGTAAAATAAATCGTTTAAAGATTTAATCGTCAAATGCTGTCAAAATAAGGGCAATTGCAAGATTTTTACTAAAACATTGAATGAAATATATTTTTTAAACATTGAAAAATAACTGCATTTATCGAATTTAAATGTTACTAAGTATCTTAGTTCAAGATGATCAAGAAAGACATATTATAGTAATAGTGAAATAAAATATTATTTACTTTCCTAATTTGATAGTAAGAATTAATAAAATTAGAATGAATAATTATTTGCCGACAGAACTGCTAACCCTATATTCCATATCATTAAGAAAACTTCAGAATTTTTTGTTATTTTTTAATGCTTTTTTCTTAAATCATATAATATTGGTTCCATCATTTGTTTATATATTTTTCATATAGTAATTATTTATATTTTGATTGAAAGTCAATATGATTTTCTTACACTAAATTGGGATTAAAGACATAAAAGCTTAAAATTAATGCCGATTATATTAATGCTAAGCCTAAAAGTCAACTGATTGGAGATTAAAGACAATGAAATTAAGAATTCAAGTGTTTAATGGAAATTATTTTACTCGATCATCATTTATTTTGTTCCTTGATTAACTACATATTAATGAACAAATATTATTGTTGTGATTCTATTCATAATCTTTGTATTTTAGTTTGCTCATATGAAAAAAAAATAAAAAAAAAAGGAGTTATTTTACTTGCAAGCAAAAGATTAGCAATCGTTTCATTATTTAAAATGACTATTTCTGAATTTTATATTGTTTATTATATACCTTTTAAAAAGTTTGAATAAATATATGGAATGCAAACAATCTTTCGATTTTTTATGCAAATGTCAAATTGGTTTTGGAAGTCAAAGTGATTTTCTCCAAAGAATTAAATTGATTTTACTTTGTGTATCAATGCACAATACTTTCACTGAAATTAAGCGAACTATTTAAAGGTTTCAAAGTTTAAACACTATACATATGTTTATATATAAAAAATTTATATAATATTCACATGAACATATATTCACGACACAATCTCAATTCTTTTAACTCATGAATCATTTTAAAAAAGATAAATGAATATAAACAATTAATTTATATACATTGAATTTTAATTGCTTGCACAATCTTTAATATGAAAACATATCATAATAAAACATTGCAATAAATAAAAAATGGGGAATGAATGTTAAATATAAAATAGTAAAAAAAGAATAAAATACTAAAAAACAGAGAATGATCATTGTACAATGAAAATGGTAAAAAATAATATATAAAAAAATTTAAACAAATAAAAAATTGCACATATTATACATGTGTATAGTCTGTTAAAATCTTAAATATACATTCAAAGATGATAATTATCCTTATTTGGATATGAAAATGACTATAAAGACGAAAAAGCTTGTAAAAAAACTCAATATCAAAGGTTTTTTTTTCTTTTACAAAATCAAACCTGAATATTTTGTTGATCTGTAAATCAACATCGTATTTATAATCATGCTTGATCAACAGAGTACTTATATAGATTCAAATTTCAGAAATTTAATTCTGAAAAATTGAACAGAAGAAATATTTATGGAAGGTAATATCAAAAGATTCCAAAGAATAATCTATCACTTTAATGTGCTTATATTAATATAATATCAATAATGATGGAAGATAGCTTAAATTTTATATTAAAGTATTTTTTGAGATATGGAAAAAATATCTTTAATTAATGTAATTTTAATTAAAATTTTGAAATATTAATTTGTAGAAACTCTTTTATTTTGTAGGTCATATAAATGTAAAAGATAAATTAATTAAAAATATAAAAAATTTTAAAAAAATAAATATAATTTATTATATAAAATATTTAAAGTTTAAATAAAATTAAAATAATTAAATGCAAAATGCATATCAATTATTTAAAATTATTCATGTATCCAAAAATTAAATATTTCACATAATACAGTTATATTTTTTTGTCAAAAACTTTGACTTGAAAATATATAAATGTATATATGCTATTATTTGAAACCCGATAAGAAAAAATAATTTCATTCAAAATTAATTTACCCCAACTAATTGGTGACTTTGAGCAGCCCACTACCCTGATTCACCATAGCCATGTGGCACCATTAAGCAACCCCACGACTTCGATTCACCTTGGCCAATGCATCGTACAGGAAGACACTTGCACTGGAGTGATTCCAATCACGCATCGAGGCATAGCCCAACGGTGATAGGGACATTCGCTAGTTGCTCTGCTGTCCCGAATAGACATTTCAATGCAATATCTCTGTTATTTTTGAACTTCATCATACAATACTATTTTCAGTGGCTATGTAGGGCATCGTCAAAACTCTGGCTACTTCGTGAATTCTATAGTTTTTCTTAGCCACATGCCAATCATCCAAGTACGTTGATGCATTCAAAAGGGACAAAACCCACATTATTATAGAGATAAGATATTCGAAAGTGAAGTTTTGAGAGTTAAAAAAAAATAGTATTTAGTATAAGTGTTTATGGGTTGTGTTATTATTCAAGTTTGAAGATTAATTCAATATTTAAAAGGGTTTAGATTAAGATATTAAGTTTGAAAAATAAGTTTGAACAAAAAATTAAACTCATTTAAAAATTAGTCGAGCCTTGACTTCAACGTTCAAGATTTGATCCTGCCTAGCCTAACCTTTTTTTAATTATATAATATATTATTTTTATATTTACATATACTTTGCAATTTATATCATATAAAGAATGAAATTAAAATATTACAATGTAAACATTAAAAAGTATATTAAATTATTTATATTTTAAAACTTAATAAAATAAAAATATTAAATTACTAATTATTAATTAAAAAACATAATTTTTTAATAAAATATAAAAATATAATATGAGTCAATCTAAATATATTTGGGCTACTTATTTACATATATGAGCGAGTTTGGGCAAATTTTGAGGATGACATTTTAAGCTGGGCTTCGAAAAATATAAATGATGTTAATATCATGTTTAAGCTCGCCGTGAACTTAACCTAGCCTTGATTCATGAACACCTTTAGCCGTGAGTTAATATATAAAGCATCAACTTAATTAGTAAATTTACTAAAAAGCCAAAACAAAAATACAAGATAAAATGTAATTAAGGATATTTATATATATTTTTTAAAAACAATGTGATATTATCAAATGATTTCTTTATTTATTTAATAGAAAAAGTTACCTACATCATACATTATTAAATGCATTTTTATCTTTTTTTAATTAACACTTTTTTTCATCACCTTGTAGGCTTACATAATCTATATATATGAAATGCAATAATCGATAAATTTATTCATCATTTTTAAAATCATTTCTTTGAAAATCATCGCATAACTTGTGTGTTAAAAATGATTTAATTTAATTTAAAAAAAATTAAATTATTGCTAACAATTTTAAGTTTTGATAGTTACATATTAATTAACTTTTTTCACTTAAATAATTATTTATATATATAAATATATTACATACTACAATTTATAGATATAGCATGGATTTAACAGTTTTCAAGCTAATAACTTTTCAAATTGAATTAATAATTTTATTTAGTATTTTAAACTTTATTGTAATGTTAATAATTGCAAATTTTAATATAATTTTGTATATATATGTATATATATATATATATAAGTACTTACATTTATATAATTTTTCACTATAATATATGAAGTAATTTTTTCCCATAATTTTCCTCAGCTTCTTCGCTTTTTTTTTTTTCTTTAAGATTTCCCTCATTCTTTTTTTTTTCCCTACATAACCAACACCACTACTTTTACTAGACAAATATTATTTATTGACCGTAGATTTCCATATCAACGATATCATCGTCTTCAGTCCTAGGGCAATGACCCATTACTGCTTAACGTACCATTAATCTTACATGCTTTAATTAAGTAAACGATAAGTTGGCTTTGCAAACAAATGATTAGCCCTTGGCAATGAGAGGCCAAATTTTTCACTCATGTCGAGTTCATTAGGCAACATCCCATCCGGCAGCTCCCAGTCAAAGCAATGGACTAATTGAGCTATAATTAGACGCATAGTGATTAGCCCTAACTGCATTCCAGGGCATCGTCTACGACCCGATCCAAATGGTATGAGATGGAAATCATGTCCTCGAAGGTCTATGTCGCTATCCTTGAATCTTTCTGGAAAAAATTCTTCAACATTGTCTGACCATACGTTGGGGTCTCGCCCCATGGACCAAGTATTCACCAGGATTAGTGACTTCTTTGGTATGAAATATCCATTAACGGTAATATCTTCCCTGGACTCGTGCGGAATCAACAAGGGTGCGACCGGATGCAACCTTAGACTTTCTTTCACAACCATATCCAAGTAATTTAGTTTTGGTAGATCCGACTCTTCTACCATTCTATTCCTTCCGATGACGCTTTCTAACTCTTGCTGAAGGCAAACCATCACTTGTGGATGCCTTAGAAGTTCTGAAAATGTCCACTCAATGGATTTAGCTGCAGTCTCAAATGAAGCTGCAATCATGTCCACCAGTAGAGCCTTGATGTTTTCTCTACCCATTCTGGACGATTGCTCTTCATCATAAGGGTTCATGGGTGTTTTCAATAAAGAAACCATCACATCAACGAAATCTCTATGAGGTTCTTGCTCCTTGGGATTTGTCCCTTGTTCATGTTCATCAATTATTTTCTCAAAGAATATATCAAGGGCCGTCATCGTCCTCTGCATCCTTCTTTCGATTCCCTGGGGAGGATAAATAAAATCAGATATATATATATATATAAATAAAATCAGATATATATATATATATATTAATTTAATTCACCATCATTACAATTACTTTTCGGTGAAAATGCTACAACATACGTATATAGCGCCTTCTTTTTCATTTTTTTAAAATTTTAAAATATCCAATTAAATTGGTAAGAAAATCAAACAAAATCCATCACTTCTAAAATGTAATAACCTCAAGCTCAACTTCAAATCTTTTAATTTCAAATTTAACTCAAATTTGATCGAATTTTATTTTATAATTTATTCAAGATAATAATGAACTACTTATTAACTCAATTAAACTTATTCATTTTATAAAAAAGAGTTTAATTCTTATGCTTATTTTCGTACTCAAGTATTTATACTCAAACTCAAATTAAGATTTTTCATTGCTAAATAAAAATAAAAAAATCCAATTAAATTTGTAAATCAAGCTCCACTCAAAATTTAAAATTTTCAAGTTAAATTTATATAACTTGCATACATAAACGTTTCGTTTATACCCTAGTTAGTTCAATTCATTATTTTCTAGAAAAGTAACATAAAAAAATTCATATCATTTCAATTGAAATAATTAATTTTGATATTTTATTTTGTGAGTCCAGACCAAATCAAACCGAATAAAGATTTTTATATTCAAACCAAAAAATTGAATTTAAACTACTAAGGACTGTGGAGTGCCCTTTCTAATTATTCAAGTAATAACAAATATCATAGTAAGAGAAATTTGTGAAAAAAATAATAGAGAAATAAAAAAATATACCTGGAGGTCAAGTGGAGCAAGAAAAGGCACATAATCCGATAGATTGAAAGCTCCAGCTAAGTACATGACCTCATCAACCAGTGGCTTCAAATCGAATCTATCATCCATGGTGCGCCCGAAAATAATTTTACACATGACTACTTCAATAAGCTCACCTACCTTCAAGCCAAGGTCCACCGTCTCACCCGCTGCCGCTGCCTTCTTCAACGATTCGACTAACGACCCCAGCTCAGCCTTCCTTAGTGGGGCAAAATATTCAACTTTTGAAGGAGTAAGAAGATGCAAAGTACACCATTTCCGAACAGTTCGCCAATAGGAACCATACTCGGTAAAAACCATGCCCTTGGAACCGTATTCCAAGTATTCCGAGGATTGGAACCTAGGCCTGCTAGCAAAAACGACGTCATGGGTCTTGAGGAATAGTTCAGCGGCTTCAGGTGATGATACTACAATTGTTGGTACATAGCCTAGCATTATTGACATTATGGGGCCATATCTTTTGGCGAGATGGTGAAGATCTTGGTGTGGAAGCTTTCCTATCATATGGAGGTTGCCAATTATCGGTAGGGCGGTGGGACCTGGTGGAACTTTCCGGCCATTCTTGTTGCGGTTTGGTGGGAATAAGGTGGTGCGGAAGATGTAGATAAATGAACACAGAGTTCCAAGGAGGACCAAAAGTAAAGCTAATGTTGAAGAAGGCATTTTTGAGGATAGCGAGTTTCAATGATTTACTTTTCTTTTATTAGCAAGCTAAAAAGGGTGAAGAAACAAAGCGGATGAATGTTGAGAGAATCGCCAAGAGATAAGCTTCTCGCCTCAGGGAGCATTTCATTTTTGTCAACCGCTTATTAGATATCTTGTAATGATAGAGATAAGATAGGGACATAAAAAATTAATTAAAATGTAA
>JBBYHL010000021.1:7125888-7141949 GCA_038381835.1 Adansonia madagascariensis
ACAATATTAAATTTATATTTATATAGAATGTAATTTTTATTATATAAAAATTAAATATAAATGTAATATTATAATGGATTAATTATTTGAGTGATCTTCAAATTATAGATTTTATTTAAAATTAATCTCTAAACTTCAAAAGGTATCAATCATATCTTTAATATTAATATTTCGTATCAACTAAGTCTTTCTATTAATAAAACCATTAGCATTGACATTAAATGACACGTGGCATGGCGAAAAACTTGACGATAATCTCATCTTTTGTTTTTCCTTTTTTTCTTTTACTTATTCCTTTATTTTCTTTTTATATTTTATACTTTCTTTCTCCTTTTATAAATAATAAAAAATAAAAAATTGATATTATAATTTGAATTAATTTTTTGAAAATAATTAATTTATAAACATCCTGAATATTTATTTAAAATTAATTTTATAAAAAATTAGTTATAAATTTTTTGTTTCTTTCCTTTTTATTCTTTTTTCTCATTTATCTTCTTGATAAATATACTAAAACATAGTTAAAATTTTAAATTATAATTTAAATTAATTTTATAAATATTAATAATTTTTTAAAAATATAAAATATTAATTTATTTTAATTTTTTATGTTTTATCTCTTCTTGTATTATATTTTTTCTTCCATATAAATAAATACAAAAAAAGTTATAATATTATAATTTGAATTAATTTTATAAAAATTAAATAATTCATAAAAATATTTATTAGCATTAATTTATAAAAATATTTAAAGTTTTTTATTTTTTCTTCCTTTTTATTTTTCCTTTTGTCTTGTGTTAACCTTGATTTCAGTTTTGATATAACAACCAACTTAAGTTAAATTAATACTCAACTTGGTATTTGTGTTTAAATTGAAAAGCATTTTGAAAAGTACTAAGGTTGTAATTTGTCAAAAAATATATGCTCTAAAATGTATATTTATACTTAAAATAATTTTTGAGATTTGTTTAAGTCAAGGAAAATCATTTTGCAAACGTTTTTGAAGGTTGGAATCGATAAAGAACAAATGTATCGATACTATGCTTAAAAACCCTTAAATGTATCGATACAAATGTGTATGTATCGATACAACCTGCTTGTTATCGATACCCACCCCATGTGTATCAATACAAGGCTTGGCAGTAGTCAAGATTTAGCTGAAACCCTTAAATGCATCGATACAAGTGTGTATGTATCGACATAGCCTGCTTTGTATTGATACTCACCCCATGTGTATTGATACAAGGCTTAGTAATAGCCAAGGTTTAGCTGAAACCCTCAAATATATCAATACAATAGTGTCCATATCGATGCAGCATGCTTAGTATCGATACTCAGATCCCTGCATCAATACAACAAGATGTAACGGTCACTGTTTTTATTTCTGTATCGATACTATTGGTATTGTATTGATATTATAACACAAGACTGAACGAAAAATAAGCATTTATGAAGGCTACAGTGGCTCTCCAACTGCCACATCAAATGCCTAATGTCTATGAATCAATTTCTAGCTATAAATGGAGGTTCCCAACAACTGAAGAAGCAGAGATACAAATTTTATTGAATCATTGAACAATAAAAGCTCAAAATTATCAAATTCTTTATTGTATCAAATTTATACTCTTCAAGCCTATTTATATATCATTCATCTTGTACTTAAATTCCAGCTAACATTTACTTACTAGAGGTTCAATCTGTTTGCAAAATATTTCATTCATATCACAAAAGGGGTTGTATAAAAGTAAGTGAAAATATTTGAGAGTTTGGGGTAAAATTCTCAAAGGAATTGAAAGGTTCTATCTAAGCCTTTAAAGATAGTGGTGTAAAGTTATACCTTAGCTTTAAAGGTAACAATTTGTTTTAGTTAATTGTGAAAATCACCTTGGTAAGAAAATACCAAGAAAAGAAGACGTAGGTGCCGAATTAAAAGATCGAACCTCTATACATTGATTGTTGATTTTTCTTATCTTTATCTTATTTTTAATTTTCAGTTTATTTCAAATTTATCAAGTTTTTGTAGAACCAATTCACCCCCCTCTCGGTTCAATCCTTTCTTTGAAGCTAACATCTTGTTTATAAATAAGTCCAAAGAAAAATAAATAATAATTTATAGTATAAATTAAATTAAATTTAAAAATAAATATTTTATAAAAATATAAAAATATTTATTTAAATTAATTTAGAGGGAATTGTTTTTTTAACTCTTGACAATCGAAAGAAAAGAATTTGACTCCCTACAACTAGTTTGACATAAATGAACTAGATTTCTAATTAAACGATTGTAAATAAATATTTATATTTTTATGATTAATTTCATTTTTGAATTTTTAATTTTAAATTATAATACAATTTATTTTATCTATTTTTATTTATAAGTATAAAAAAGGGAAAAAAAGAAAATAACAAAAACACTCAAAATGTCTTTGTAAAATTAATAAAAATAATTATTTTATATTTATAATAATTTTTTAAGTTTTATAGAAATTATTTAAATTATAATATAATTTTTATTTTTATTTTTATTTTTATTTAATGAAAAAGAGGATAAAAAGAAAAGTATAATAAAGAAGAAATAAAAATTTAGAAAATTAGTGTAAATAAGTATTTTACATTTTTTAGCTATTTATAATGTTAATTTAAATTGTAATATATATTATTATTTATGTTTTAGTTAATTTATATGGATGATAAAATGGAAAAAAAACAAAGGAAAGAAAAAAATTAAAAATATTTTTTATAAAATCAATTTTAAATAAATATTATATATATAAATCAATTATATTATCACAATGATTCAAATTATAATATAAATTATTTAAAGAAAATACAAAATTTAAAAAAAAAAGAAAAGGGAAAAAAAGGAAAAAAAAAAAAGATGATGCTTTTTTCTCATGTCACGTATCATTGAATGCTTATTCTAATGATTTTACTAACGAAAGGATTTAATTGATATGTTTTGCAATTTAAAGACCAATATAAGATAATGCCCTACAGTTTGGAGACCACGCTTGCTACTAACCCTATTATAATATAAACTATTACAAAATATATTAATTTATATTTTAAAATGTAATAAAAATTAAATAAAAGTAATATATTTTTTAATTTTTTTTTAAAATAATATATGTAGGTTCTAATGAGTCTTGATTCCTCATTTTTAAAAATATGCAGACTAAAGATGTTTATGGGTTGGGCTTCCCACTTAAACACGAAGGTTCGCTAAAAATTTGGAAGCATTAAGCCAAGGATGTTAGGTCCAAAAAATGGGCTTCAATAAAAATTTAGAGCCATTTAAAAAATGGGCATTGCCTTGAATCTCATTTTTAAGGCTTGGCCCAACCCAACCCATTTTATAATTATATAATCTGTTAATTATATATTTTATATATTAAGTAATTTTTATCATATATAGAATACATATATAATATTATAATATAAATATTAAAAAATATTTTAAGCTATTTAAATTTTAAAACTTAATAAAAGAAAAATATTATATTACAAAAGATTAAATTTAAAAAAATATACTTTAAAAAAATAAATTAGAAAAAATATTATGGAGGGACTTAAACGGGCTCGAAGTACCTACTTATAAATATAAACGAGCTTTGGGCAAAACTTGAAGCTCATATTTTAAGTCAAGCCCAACTTATGCAAATATAAATGATATTAGTACTATACTTAGATCTGACCGAAACTTGACTCGGCTCAATCCACAAAATGTCTAATACGAACCGATCAAATTTAGACATAAATTGGACTAGTTAGATTTGGATAAATAAATATGATATTGATATTATACATAAGATCGACCTGATTCAACAATTTTATATTTATCTTAACTTATAAGGAGCCATATTTTATTTATCATATTTAATTTAAAAAAATATATATACACAAAATGAGAACCTCAAAATTACACTTATCATCACATGTTTTATTTATTTTTTTATTTTAATCCATTTTTTTAGTTTTCACTTTTATAGGGAAAAAAACAAAAGGTTAAATGATAAAAGCATAGCCTAAACAAGTATTACAAATTAAACATTGTTTTATCATTATGAAGAGATTTTGGAATATCGACATAATATGATTTTTGAGTTCTTAGAACTCAAGAGGTTTTTTCCTTAAATTTATAAAGTTATTTTTATCTAGCAACATTAAAGGATTATTTTGTTAGAGGCTATTGTCGTATTTTCTTAATATATTATGGATATATTTGTCATTTAAACTTTTGGGACAATTATAATATTTTTTAATATATCAGAGATATATTTGTAATCTAATACCTTGGGACTATTGTGGTATTTTCAATATATGAGGGATATATTTATAATCTAATAATTAAATAATTTTTATATTTTTAGTATATATTTTCATATTGACAGGTATCATTTTTTTGGTTTTCTGGTCATGGCAACATTACATGGGAGAGAATGAAGGAGAAAGAAAGAGACAAAAAAAGGAAGAGAATAAGAAAAAAGGAAAAAATTTGTATTCATATTTATATTATTTTTTATTTTTAAACTACTGTAAATTTTTATGTATTAATAATTTATGTTATTTTATTTATACTTTTATATATTTGTTAATTCATATAGTGTTTACATAATTTTTTATATTGTGTTTTAATTATTTTTATATATGTCATATTCGTATATTTTTTATATGTTTAAAGTATTATAAAGTTATATATAAAATTTTAACATTAGTTAGTCGTCTATGTATGTTTGACACGATCATCTATTCATGTTATGTTTATATTATATTTTGTATCATGTTTGTATCATGTCTCAATGCATCTTATGTTTTCAATAGTTGATTATTGTGATTCAATTTAGAGCTAATATCTATACTATACATATAAAAAAAATCCAATGCTATATATTTTTAAAAGGGTTAGTCTACATGGAAACTTACATATCGATTTGATATTTATATTTGACCCATTTGATAAAAAATTTATTTAATTAATTATTTTAATTTTTTTGATTATATATTTAAAGTGGTAGATCCGTTGATCCTCTGGATAATTTATATATCAATTTAAAATTAGTACACGATCTGCTTAGGAAAAATAAAAAATATTTTATTAATTATTTTTAATTTTTTTATATTTAATTTTTATTTTTATTAAGGGATTGATCTTCAAGTAATTCATTGGTTATTTAGAATTGATACTTGACCCCGTCAAAAAAAATTAAAAAAATTATTAATTATTTTTTTATTTAAGTTTTTATTTGATTTTTAAATAAGGTATTTAAAAAAATTACTCTATACGTGACCTGTGAGTCTATTTATGACATATGCATGACAAGCACATAATAAAATTATTATACTAATCAATTTTTTTTATTTAGTTTTTGGATAATGTATTTAAAGGGTTGATCAATAAGTTAACTTGCGATTTGATTTAAGATCCGTACTCAAACCGTTCGGTAAAAAAAATTTTAAAATTTTTTATCTTATTAATTATTTTTATTTTATTTTTAAATGATATATTTAAATGGGTCGATCCACACATTGAGTTGCGTATCAATTTAGAATCCATACCAAATCTGCTTAAAAATAAACTAAAATTATATTTTATTAATTATTTTTATTTTAGTTTTAGAAGTTTATTTAAATGGATTAATCCACATATTAACTTGAAGGTTAGTTTAAGAGTGATACTCGAGCTGATTGATGAAAAGTTTAAAAATATTTATTTTAATAATTATTTTAATTTTATTTTTTAATGATTTATTTAAAGTGATTGATCCACATTTTGAGTCATGAATTGATTTAAAATCTATATCAAATTTAAATAAATAAATATTATTTAATAAAATTAAATTTTTATTAAAATTAATTAAAAATATAAAAAATTAAAGATATTATTAATTATTTTACTTTTCAATGTTGTGTTTAGAATAATAAATTTTTTCTATAATTTCAAATCGATTAAAATTTATATCCAATTTTAAATGCATATTTATTATTTAATAAAATTTAATTTATAATTAATTTTTTATTAATAATAATAAAAATTTATAAAATAAAAATATCCCGGTCATAACCCTAGTTTAGGTTTAAATTCGAAATATATTGAATCGTATTTTGATTTGTTGACTAATTTATTTAATTTAATAATTTATTCATATTACACATTCTGCATTAGTTACATAAAAAATCTTACAATCGTTAAAACTATATAAAAGTTATCCCCGAAAATTTTAAGGTATCACTTCTGGCCAATTGCCTGCCACACGGCTAGCAACTGGCTTTATTTTTTCTAATTTTTTTAAATAAATTAGAATAAATTTTGTGTTCCTACTATGTTTATACTAATTTTTTATGTTATAATCGTATTATATTATATATATAAATTATGACACGTAAATAATTTAGATTATATAGATTTTAATATATTTATGTATCCGTGTCATATTAATGCTATTTTTTGTATTATATTATGTTTTTATTATTCGTATCATGTTTGAAATTACCAAATCTCATTGGCATTATTTAAATAAATCATAATTGTATACTTTAATTCTATATCATGTGTGTTGATGCAACGATTGTCGGACTGTGCCCACTATGAGGTATTGTCCGCTTTGGAGCAGTCATGGACTGTCCTCACGGTTTTGTCCTTTGAGAAAAGACGCCTCTACAGGAGGGGAGGTGTTCACGAAGGACAGTGCCGTCTTAGCCCAACCTATGAGGTATTGTCCACGTGGCATGGTTTTGTCCCTTGAGGAAGGGCGCCTCTATAGAGGAAGGGTGGCCCTTACTTTATAAACCACAGTCCATATCCTTGGCTAATCGATGTGGGATTATTGTCTGGCCCTAACACTAGCCCCTTAGGCAAGGGTGTGGACTGTGTAGGTTCCCACAGACGGCGCCAATTGTTAATGCAAGGATTGTCGGACTATGCCCGCTATGAGGTATTGTCCGCTTTGGAGCAGTCATGGACTGTCCTCACGGTTTTGTCCTTTGAGAAAAGGCGCCTCTACAAGAGGGGAGGTGTCCACGGAGTATAGTGCCGTCTTAGCTTAGCCTGTGAGGTATTGTCCATGTGGCATGGTTTTGTCCCTTGAGGAAGGCCGCCTCTATAGGGGAAGGATGGCCCTTACTTTATAAGCTACAGTCTATATCCTTGACTAATCGATGTAGGATTTTTGTCTTACCCTAACAATGTGTTATATAATGATTGGTATTTTATTTTTTAAAAAATAAATCATATTAATTTTTTTATTTTTATATTATTGAATAAAAAATTATCTTATTAATAAATTATTTGTAAAAATAAAAATTTTGAACAATAGACATTGAAGTAATAGAAAAAAAAATATTATGATGAGTAAATAATTTAAAGAAAACTATGTTAGATGAGGTGATAAATTATGAGTTAATGTATGACAATTATCATTCGTATATTTTATTATTTTTTATTTCTTAATAAGAATATAAATTATGGATATTAATATAATCTAAATGAATTAAAATTTGATATCTATCTTATTTTTTACAAATAATGAATATATAATTAATTAAATTTATATATTTTATTGTATTTGTGTTATTTTATATTTATGCTTTAGAAACTATACTCAAGTTAAGATATTTTATATAATTTATTATATTAATTAAATTTTAACTTTAGATTTAGATTATTTGTCAAATCCTATTTAATGTTTATTAACGAATAATAAAAAAAAAAACAACACGAACATTGGTGATATAAAAGTAATCCCTTCAATTGATTGTACATTGAAGGGTAATTTTGTTATTAAGTTGAAATAGAGGATTGGTTACTTTTTAGTCCTAATTTCATCCTAAATTGTTTTTTAAATTTTAAATTTTTTGTTTTGTGTTTTTATTTTTTATTTATTGTATTTAGATAATATTTTTGTTATTTTTATTACATATTTATATAAATTTTAAAATATTAATAATTTATTTTATTAATTTATTTTATGTAGATTTTGATATTTACTTGTATTCATGTCATGTTTTCTTTTTGTGTTGTTTTTAACTATTTTTTCATATTGTATTTATTTTGTATAATCATGTTGTTTTTGTAATTATGAAATCTAATTGATACTATTTAAAAAATCTTTCAATTTTGTGTTACGTGTCATCATATTTATTCGTGATACATAAATAATTTATTTTATATAGATTTTGACATATTACATGTCTATTTGTGTCGGTTAATATTTTACATCATGTTGTGTTCATAACATGTCAAACTTTATATTACACATGCAAGTACAACATAAATGAATACACTAAATAATATAAATATAATATGTGATAATTATAAAAGGTTACAATAGAGAATAACTTTTATTTTATTTTATAAGATATAAACGTGCAATCTTGCACTTTATGTGAGTTATATTATTTTTAACATTATTTAATATATAATTTTAAATTAGAATAACATAAAATATAATATAGATTAAGTTAATACTTTATTTTAATGTATAACATAATTATAAAAAAGCAATTAAGATAAATATTTTATCCGCATTTCATAAATATGGATTAATTTCCATTAGTAGATTATAAAAAATAAAATTAAGGATATGATATAATTAAATAATAATTAATTAAAATACACATCATAATTTTTCTTAAATTCATTATTAATTAAACTTTCACTTATATTAGAGGTGTTTAGAGGCTAAGTTGGTCCAAATTTTTTTTAAAAAAAAAAAACCTATAAATATGCTAAATCTATCGAAACTATATTATAAAATAATTATATGAAAAAATATATTTATAAGGCTATTTTTATTTTTTATAGAGTTTTTGATACATTTGTGCATTCGTTCATATTAGTTCTATTATTTTGTGTTGTATTTATTATAGTTATTTTTGTATTTTGTCCAAAATTGTTAGGCCTAATTGGCATTATTTAAATAATTTGTATTGTTGTATTACTATAGTTGTCAGGCCTATTTATTATATTTGTATTATTTTGTATCATGTTCATTTTATATAAACTTCAACACGTTTATACACTTCTATTGTAGTCATGTTATTTTTTGTGTCATACCATATTTTAGTTATTTTTCATATCGTATTCATATTCGTACGTGATACTATTCAAAAGACTCTTAATTTTGTGTCATATATCATATAATAATTGATTATTTATTTTTAAAATAAAGTTATATTAACTTGTGATTTTTATGTTATTAAATAAAAAATTATTTTATTGATAAATTATCAGTAAAAATTAAAATATGAGACGAGTTGATGTGAGTAAATTTTTTTAAAAAACCTTTAGGTATTGAATTAAAAGAAAAAAATATTATAATGATCAAATAGTAAAAAAAAAATGTTAAATGATGTTATAAGTTATACGTTATTAAATGAGTTGTTATATTTATATATTGTTATTTTTTATTTCTTAATATGAAATAAATGATGAATATAAATATAATTTAAATGAATTAAATTTTGATACCAGCTTAATTTTTTTCATATAATATACATATAATTAATCAAATTCATATATTCGTCTTATATTTATATATTTATATATTTATATTTTAAAACTTATCTTTAAGTGAATAATAAAACTAAAACAACGTAAAAATTCAAATATTTATTAAGAATTATTTTATCATTGCCAATGTAACTTACCCCTTATCTAGTAAGGTTTATTGAGAAATGCTAATCTATTTTAATAGGGTAAAAGACACTTACCCTTTCAAATTTAATGGAAAATACACTTATCTAGTAAGGTTTGAAAAAATCTATTTACCCTCTAAGCTTTCGCAAAAAGTAAACTAACCCTTAAACTATTATTTTTAAGTTAATTTTAAATGAAAAATAAACGGGTCCTTTGTTAATTTTATTATTTATTTTTATTTTTAGTCAATTTTTTTAATTACAAAATAATGAGAATATAGTTAGTTTTAAAATTTTTTTAATTACTGTTAAATTAAATTAATAATAATAATATTATTATTATTAATAATTTTTTAATTCAAGTGCATGTTAAATACTTTCAACTTACCTTTAATTCAATCATATATTAACTTTGAAATGAGTTTATTAAAATATTTTTATTTAAATTAATTAATCACTATTATTTAAAAATTTACTGATAATGAAATAGGTTATAGAAAAAAAAGAAAAAATGGAAAAAAATTAGGAAATATATAGAAAAATATGTTATATCTCTTGAAAAATGTAGCATTCTTTTAATCAAACTAATATTTAGTCAAATTTTACTTTAAATGCCAAAAATATGATTTTTTTATTTTTTTATTTTTGCTTTAATCGATTTCTTTATTATTAAACTTTTTAAAATAATGTCCATTGATTTATTTTTAAATAAAAATAACATAATATATTAATATCAAAGTTAATATATATAACTTATATATAACTTAATTAAAGATAAATTTAAAATATTTTTTTTTACAAAAAAGTTTGAGCAAGAGGAGGCTATCCAAACCCAAGGCAAGGGCATTATAGTGGTATTTACAGATCACTTGCCAAGGGGGATTAGTTGTGAGATTTGAACCTTGGAGTTTGCATAAAGCACTAACGAATACTCGATCAATTTAATCAATCCACGTTGACATAAGTTTAAAATATTTAACATGTCTATTTGAATGAGGATATAATTTACTTATAATTCAACTTGACAGTGATTAAAGATAATTTTATAATTAAAAATGTTTTGAGTAAAAAAAATTAAAGAAGAAACAAAAATAAATAATTGATAAATGATATACTTGTCTTTTCTTTTAAAATTAACTCATAAATAATTTTTAGAGGGTAAATGTATTTGTATCAAATCTTGGGAGAGAAAGAGGTTATTATTCAAACTATAGGAGTATATGAAATGTTTTTCAAATCTAGGGGTTAATGATACTTTTTTCATTTTAATATGATTGGAGTTGAGAGTCAATGTACATTTCACCTCGATTAAAGTTTTGGTAAATGGGAATACTTCCTATTCAGCGAAGTGTTTCTTCTTTTACCTCATTTCAAAATTGAGACCTACGACAAGTTTTATAGAAAAATTGATCCATAAAAGAAATTATTAAAAGTAAAATCAAACTATACCATTGAAGGTTAATCCTTAAACATTACTAAAAATGAAAAGAAAATAAGAATGGCAAACGGTTTCAAAGTGAACTCTTTATTTTTTAGATAAAGAAGATTATTGAGATTTCGTGATTCGCTATTGAATTTATTATAATTTAATAAGTCTTCTCAATTATACTATGAAGAATATTTGAACCTTACGCTTTATAGCAAGAGATTTTGAGTCTTGCGTATCTACCATTTCGCCACCAAGACATTTTAAAAGTGAATCGTATTTCATAAATGTTATATGATGCATGAAATCTATAATAAAATGTTGCAGTATTTCTATTATATAGTTCGCGGTGCCATCTCTCAAAATTTTAAAGTCAAAAGCATATATTTATAAATAATTATGCAATTGGTGAGAGTGTGTGTGCTACATTAGTAGGTGCTAAAGGAAAGTTGAAAGAACACATCTCTCTGTATATCCAGTTCAACCCACTTTTTGTTGATTCCAAATTTGTAACAAGCAAACTCTTTATGCTCTCCCCTTTTTACTCCATTGGTTAATCTTTCTATTCTTGAAGAAACCGCAAGCAAGAATCAGATTCTATGCTGGAAAGAAAGAAGCAAACGACTCTAGTGAAAAAACAGATCCACGCATGAAAGAATTTCATTGCATGCATATCCCATGATATTGTTTACACATCATCTTTGGGCTAGCATGAAAAATTGCTTTCATATATATATATATATATATATATATATATATATATAGGTATGTAATTGGGCATGAATACCATCACCACATGACATTTCTGATTCCCTCCTAGGTCTTGTCTCATTGTCTGAAAGAAACTATAGAAACAAAAGCGAAAACAAAATTGAATTTGAAACTGAATCATATTTGTAGTTGCACGTCCTGGTTGTTTGGTCGCAACGAAGTGTCAGTATTGGCATGGCACTTTCCATAACCTGCAACAACGAAGAGAACGAAAAAAGGATCAAAAGAAAGTCTGCCAAAAGAAAAGAACTAAGAAGATCAGGTGTTTTGATCTCAATTATGTACTTGGATCAAGGTTTGTGATGGCTTCAGTTTGCTCAAAATCACAATCTTAATCGTTCTTTTCGGTGGATAGATGGTAAACACTCATGGCAAAAACTTCAGGGGCTCGAACAATGCTAGGGAGGAAGCAAGCGCCTTCTTCTTGAATCGGTCCGCAGTCCAAACCCAAGCTTTACACATAATCATTATTCCTTTGCAAAGCATTTTCACTCCGCGCCTGTTTTGGGAAGACACCGCCATTGTTTTCCCTTATATACCTTGACATTTTGATGCAACGGTGCAGCCGTTGGCACTGGGGTTGGGTTGTTAGGAATGGATGATCTTAGCCTGCCAAAGCCAAAGCCAAAGCCAAAGCCAAAGCCAACCCACTAGAATCAATAAAATTCATTAATCATTTTTATAAATCGTTGTTATCTAGCAATTCATGAGAGCAAATTTTCACCATGATTATTGAATATTAGAAGGCCGAGTACTGTAATGACCAACAATCTTGTAACATGCTGAATGTTGGCGGCAGCGGCTACCGAGGGCCTCAGGATCCCGATATCGTAAACAGGTGTCATATCTGGTCGGAAGAGACCAAAATACCTCTCACACGTTGGCCCTGGCTTAAGATCTTCATTGAAAAGAGCAAAAATGTAGGTCTCAAAAGTTCGGTTTGGCATTAGGGGTGTGCCAGCCCCGGATGTTACGTGCCGCACAAGATTGCCATTGTATTCAGCCGCACTCTTTGCATCAACACCAACTTGGGTTGAATCCCCCATGGATGGCCAGCCGGTTTCAGCTATGGCAATCTCAACGTCATCAAATCCTAGGAATTTCATGGCTGAAAAGACGGCATCTAATTGAGCATCTAACATATTTGTGTAAAGTAGCTCCGTGTTTTCATCGAACACTGCAGCGTTGGGCCGAAACAGGGCATAATCAAGGGTATCGGCTGAGCAGCCAAAAAACGGATAGGGGTTCACCATAAAAGCTGAATTGGTAGCTCTAAGGAAGCTAAGCAATGGCTTGAGAACATGCGTGTCATACCCTTGTCGAAATTTTCCAGTCGATGGTAGGCTTGAATTTGTGAGAATGCCTAAAGAGTGGGGCGTGGAGACTTGGATTCTGCGGTCTAACGAAGCTGCTACAAGGGCTGTATGGAGGGTTTCCATGGCTGGAAAAAGACTTCCTATTAACAACTTGTTTGCTGTTGATATTACTTCATTACCTACTAAAATACGGACTATATTGGTGGCTGGTGTGTGAGGTTGGACATTGTCTTCCACCCATTGTTCAGCAAAATTTAGCTTGGTAAGTTCAGGAATTTGATCATTTGGGACGGTTACTGTGACAGCAATGCCGGTGTGGGCAAAGGCTTTTAGGATGTCAGGGTTTGCGTCAAAGAGCCTAACGCGGTTGATAAGAGTGGACTCTGAAAGGAAATGTGCCACTTGAGCTGGTGGGGGAAGGTTGTTTGCGACGGTGCCATAGTTGACCCCAATTGTCCCTTCAACTCCTAGATTTAAAAAAAAAAAAAGAAACACCGTACACAATTAGTTATATATCTATGTTGGTACAAAATTTTTGCATGTGGAATATTCATAATTTACTTGCCTCCGACAAGGGTTAAATATGCCAGAAAAAACGAAATTACCGCCACCGATCTTGAGGAAGGCATAGAGATGAATTCTTTAGACATGGCTTTGGTGGGTTAGAGAAGGTGCTGGACGATGCATTGGGGGCAACTATGCCTCAAGAAGTGGAGGTGCGAGATGCTTTTCTTCGTGAAGGGGGGAGGTTTGGATGCGCCAAGGCATGAAGCATATTTGCAACAACTTTATATTGTTTGTGCCTGTTTGGTGTTATTATGCTTTTTTTTTTTTAAATAATTAGATCGGATCTTTTCACCGATTAACAATTGGTTTTTGGTTAGATACTTGAACATAGAATCACAGCATAAGTTTTCGTTCTGTGGTTCTTGCATATTAATCTTACTCCTTATTCCTTCCGAAGTGATGTTATCCAACATTTGCTAAACTTTAGATTTTCTGTAATTTTATGTTCAGATTAAATCTATCTGCCTATTTGATAATTTGGTTTTAGCCTTTTAGGTTGGAAGTAAATCTGGCTTTGTTCACCATTCTCGCTTTTCCTTTGCTAGGAAACTTTGTCCCTGTAACTAAGAATGAACCAGCTACATATTGAAGGAAAGTGTGATTGAGACAACAAATCGAACACGTCAGATCTTAACTTTAGTTAATGTGCAGGGAATAATCTTTTCTTCCATCCTGGACAAGGTATTATTAAAAGGTCAGCCTTGAGTTCCTTAGCTTAAAATTGAAGGAGCTTGTTTGAGATTCATGTTGACAAAGGGCATTACCCAATATTTTACACCTCCTAATAGATAACAATTGAGAATCAAATCAATTTGATCACAACACAGCTTATAAAAGCCTAAGAGATTCAATTTATCAGTTACTTAGGCCTATCTTTCCACTAAATTTATTTATTTATTTTTTTGGCTAATCAATAATTCAGAATCTGGCTGCTTATCAACCCAGAATTCGACGAAAAGCACTATACCATTTACTCAACTTACATCTTAGGCCTTGAGTGCCCCTAAATTGTAAGATACATGGTAGCAGAATGGATGAAATGCTGATAATGAAACCCAGCTCTAGATTTATCATATAGCAAGTTATTATTAAATAGATTTGCATTTAGTACTTTTTTGTGTACTTCAAATTAAATTTGACATTTTTAGATATAATATAATTATATGATATAAGAAAAGTAACTAAAATATGATACGAAGTAATAACATAAATATTACAGAAATATATAAATGTGTCAAAAATTATAAATAAATTATTAATATTTCAACATTTATTTAAATACATAATACTGTAAATATGATTACAATATTTAAAAATAATATAAATGTGACAAAAATATATGAATTATCATGTCCACTTCAAAGTACACATAATTTAACAATTTGTCAATTTGTATTGCTTGGTCAAGAGCCTTATTCATGAGTTTAACCAAGAAACTGATAAATAAATGGCCAAAATCATAGGGACAAGGAATAATAATCTCTTATATCTCTAAGATACTATCTCAGGTACGAATCCTGTTCTTTTCCTCCGCATTTTCTCAGTAAATTTTATGGGCATTTTGTCTTTATATTCAGAACGGCCAAACGCATTTGAACCGCTCATGTTGGCATCCAGACACACCGGATATAATAACATTTTAATTATTAATGGCAAATAGTAAAAGCCAATTCAACAAAGTTGATTATGATTTTCTTAATAATATGATAATGGCTGCATAGGTAGGAATAGGATGACAAAAGTTCACACATCTGCTTTATTTATTATAATATTGGAATATGAATTTGCATAATTACTATAAAATTCAAATATGTATATTATTTATATTAAATTTAAGTATTATTATTTGAATTTTAAATAAATAATATTATTTTTTAAATATTTATATCCATTAAATATTTGAATTTAGTACGTTAATTTTTTCAATAAAGATGTAAAATCAAACAAAAATCAATTTAAGTTATTTAACATAATTAATTAATTAAATTTAATAATTAATTATATTCTATTCTATTTCATAAAATCATTTTTTAAATTATTATTATATTTCATTAGATCTATATAATTTAACTTTAGTAACATTTTTTTAATTTAAGATTAATTAACTCGATTAGTAAAGTTTTTAAAGTTTTTAATAATTAACCTTGCAAGCTAAGTTTTGATTATTTCTATGAGTATAAAGTTATATATAAATAATGCATATTCAGATAATAAATATTCGAAAGTTTATATTAACATTCGTGACAGATAATAATTATAATAACCGAATTTAAATATAATCTAAATCCGAAAAAAAAAACAGAATAAATATTCACATGAAAAATATGAAAATTTGATTTGTTAATCAA
>JBBYHL010000021.1:7159151-7173661 GCA_038381835.1 Adansonia madagascariensis
TTTATTTAATTTAATTAAAGATAATTTTTTTATATGTTTATCTCTTAATTAATTTAATTTAGTTAGAGATAAGATTTCATCACTTATCTCTTAATTAATTTAATTTAATTTAATTTAATTAGAGATAAATTTTTTTATATATTTATCTCTTAATTAATTTAATTTAACTTAATTTAATTTAAGATAAATTTTGATTGGTGACACATGGGAATTTATGATTGACCGAAATTTCTCTTCTTATAGTGGCATTTAACATCCAATAAGGCTATGACGTGACAAAAAAGCCAAATCTTTATTTTTAAAAAAAATATAACACATGTCATAATCGAATTAAATCTTAAATATCACATCAATATTTATTTAACAGTATTAGTGCAAAGTACTTATATATTTGACGAAATCATACTATAAATACCTATTTAAGCTAAAATTTTTTTAAGTACTCAATTAAGAAAAATAGTATAATACAAAAGACATTTATGTAATTAACTCTATAGAATTATCTCGAAAATTTTAATAGAAGTTAGAATGCAACCCGCAATTAGATACGTTTGCATTAAACAAATTATAGGATTGCTATGAAAAGTAGCTTCAATTGCAATATCATTTTAAAATTAAAATTTATCTTATCCATATGTGAAAAAAAATATTTTTAAATTTTATAAGTGAAAATAAATAAAATAACACATAATTTTTTTAGCATATATTAACATACAACAGTTTTTAATCCATTTATAAAATTTAAAAAAAAAAAAATTTTATCCATACGAAACAACGAATTCTATAAAAATCGACGATGAAATAGATTATCGAGCTCAAAACAATATCATACGATATTCATGTTTATATATATATATATATATATATATATATATATATATATATTGCAACTAGTCTCTCTAAGCATGAAGGAGGGATATTACAGTCTTCACAATAAAATTTAATTTAGAATTGGTCAAATTAAACCTTCAGAAAAAAAGTATGATATTTACCGTAACTTTCGACAACAATAAGCTTTTTCTTTTTTCTTTTTTCTCCTTTTTAAGTTTAAATTTTATTTCTCCTTTAATTTACAGAATGTTTTTAAGTGTTCAATTAAGAGTGACTGTTGGGCAACTCTGCTCCCTTGCTTATGTTTTTCCACCACGTGGAAGTATTTAAAAACACATTTCAATAATAATAATAATAATAATAATAATAATAATAAATTGAAAGGCTCCTTTTGTTCTACAACACCTGTTTTATTTTTCTACACATTCCTATAAATAAGAACGTCCCTTTCTATTTTTCTTCTATCCATCCTTCGATCTTTTTAAATAAAAAAAGAATCCAAACCCACAAATTTATTTAGTAAATAAAACAAATACTGTAACAAACCTATTATCGTTTTCCATTTAAAAAAAAAATTGTTATCAGTGGCACCGAAAGAAGGAAAGAGGGATTATGAACCCAACACAATTCCATGATCACCACCGCCATGCAAAGAAAGAGAGCACCTCCAATGTTGGTAATGGTGGCTTATGCCCTCCGCCTTTGAAAGTCAGCAAAGACTCTCATTTGATCAAAAAATCATCGTCTTCGTCGTCATCATCATCGGCAGCTTCCTCCGTCGTCGCCACCGGCACTGCGAAGCCGCAACAGCAGCGTCACCCTGTCATCATCTACACGCACTCTCCTAAAGTCATCCACACCCACCCTAAAGATTTCATGGCATTGGTGCAGAAACTCACGGGTCTTTCCCGCAATGAAGATGATCATCGTAATCATAACCATCCGCCTCATCAACAAGCCAAGGTGGAGAATGGCACTGCTTCAGCGGAGGAAGACAGCAAGAGGATCAGCAATGATGACAACGAATCATCGTCCGTTATAACAGATGAAAACTGCGAAGGGCAAGTGAATTCTTGTTTCGTCCCACCCTTATTTGATCCTCCATCAGCACCATTTTTAACAAATATTCCAGTTTTTACACCGAGTTCTACTGATTTTCTTTGTGTGAATCATCAGCCTTATTACAATTACACCGATTCCTTGTTTTTCACACCAAACATGAGAAGCTCTATTTCATCATCTTCCGGGTTGGAGGGGATGAATGAGTTTCGTGATTATTAAAAAGTTTTTTTTTTTTTTTCTGCCTTTTAAGAGGAAATTTGTTATTTAATTAATTACTTACTTTTTATGTTAGTTTCAATTATTTGGTTTTCAGATGGAAATAAAATCCTGGTTTTGTTCATGGAATTATATTATTAATTAATAAACCTTTGTTTTATTTAATGTTTTATTTAGTTGTATTAATATATTGATTAGTTTCTTTTCGTTGCCAGAGCTGCGCTGATGATAATATAAATTTTTTGATATTTGAGATTCTATGTTTTTTTCTTTTGCATGATATTGTCAGGATGAAGAAGATTAAGTCTCTATTGACAATTGAAATTATATTTTCTGGTTTCCTTTTGTTGGAAAGCTTCCAGGAGACATGGATTTGTTGCCAAATCATAACAGGACGATTAACAGATGTGGTATTGACGCTTAGTGTTTGGAGTCCTATTCTAATAATGACGTCAAATGATATATTTTTCTATGTAGCTTTTTAACTTGAAGTTTATTCACTCTATATGTTATACTATTTTAAGATTTACATATGATTTTAAGTCATACATGGAATAAAATAAAATAACTTTCTTTTATTTTTCATAAATAAATCGCAATCTATTTTATCTCAAGATTTAAATTGGCAAAGACTTTCACTATTCAATTTATCCAAAATTCGAATTTAATACTTTAAAGAAAGAATTATATTGATAGAATTTGAACTCAATACTTTTGCAAATGAGGTTTCTGCGGTTTTTAGTGATATGAAAGACCTTTCAAGTTTGTAATTTTTAGGAATCTCCGAACAGAGCTTCAAGTTTCTAATATTGTACTGGTAGGTTAGAAATGACGTGTTGACGACAAAGTCAGCTTTGATGCCCGGCTTCGCCAGGATTGAACCATCTTTAGATCTTCAAAGTAGTTGAATCAAATTCAGATTGAATTTGCAAATTGTGAATTGATTCTCATTTTTTTTTAAAAGGAAATGCAATTATAGGAAAAAGGAATAACATTGAACAACTTATGAAATGGAAGAAGTTTAGCATTGAATCAAGATTTCCTTTCCAATACAAACAAATGACCCTTCTTCTTTTTTTTTTTTAATTATTGTTATTATTTTCTTATTTTGATTCTTTTACATACATACAGGTGTACGAGTACTGATCTCTGATACAAATGCAATGCAATCATTACTTTACAAAAACAAAACAATTATTAAGTATTGTAATTTGTAGAGTAAACTACTTAGTCTTCTTATCATCTTGGTTTTGTCTTTGGAGGACGACCGGCGCTGCTGGGATGCTGAACCACCACTCTCTCAATCTCCTCATCCATCTCTCCGTGCTTGCTTTCCTTGGAGGTGAATACCTCGTAAATATTTCCAAAAATATCGCCACAACCATGTATTTACTAGGCAGCAACGCCACTAGCAAAGCTGTAATCACAAGACTAACCGCTAATTTCTCGCTTGCCTGCCAAGTTTACATACATACATACATACAAACTCAGCACACTACTACAAACAAAAATTTGCTCTACTCTCATCAATTTTTATATCACTATTTATGTTTAAACAAAAGACAAGAAACCAACAACTGAAAAGTAGAAGTAGGAACAGAACCTGTGGGAAAATGGAGAGCAACAAGGCACGAAATTTCAGAAGCACAATGTTTCCATCCTGGATTAGCTGTTCAACTTGAGATATCGTATTCTGAACAGCCAAAAGCTGCTCCATTGTGTTCATGGGAGGAGGTGCTATTATCTTCATTTCAACCAAAGGCCCACCTTGGTTGCAAAATCGTGTAAGAATCATAAAGATTGCAAAAAGGAGTAGCATCAATGCAAACGTATGGGCCAGCCATTCCCTGAAAATGGACAACAATGATTTCCTATGAGAATGAATTATTCATTCATGCAAAGAAAACCTAGTAAGACATGAACATAACTATGAAGCCAACTCAAGAGTGCTATGCTAAAATGTTTTCCATTTAGATCAACTAATATGCCTCAGGAATCAGGATTATTTATCAGAAGTGCAGATGGATATAACCAGACACCAGAGGCATCTAGAAGAAGTGCATTGGAAATAAAGCATTCAGTAAACCTGACAGTTGACAACCCGCTCCTCAAAGGTATAAAGGAAACCATGCAATAGAGCACAGATTAACTTTCCCAACTTCAAAGTTTACTCTTATTTTTTTTTCTTTTCCTGCACGAACCCTTTTATTATGCTTAGGATAGTATCTAAGCTTACAAGTATCTGCATCAAATTATGTACACAACTTGACTTCCAGATATCAATAGAACTACTCCAGCTTAGCTCAGGATTATTTATCAAAAAAGTGCAGATGGATGATACGAATCTGAGGCATTTTGAAGAAGTGCACTCCAGAAGAAGTTGCATTGGAAATAAAACATTTAAGTCAACTTGATAGTTGACTGCCCTGTCCTAAAATTAGGTATATATCATGTCATGTCCAAGAACAATTTCTTTTCTTTCTTTTTTTTTTTTTTCTTTCCAGTTAACTATCAGGTTGACAATATCTGAATAAAAAAAGGGAAAGATGATTCGGCATCCTGGTTTCTAATCTAGTCTCTAGACCTAAGTCAGCTCTTATTCAAAAATAAAAAATAATAACAGATTGGTTAACATTGATGATTTTAAGACCTCAAACATGGTTTAAATTTGAAAAGAAAATGTTTGGAAATTAAATACAAGTATACAGTAATACACCCTAAGAACTAGACGTTTGGGAAACTTCACTACCTACACTTTCCAAAATGATGTCATCATGAGTCGGAAAAATTTGGTTTTGTTGCTAGCATTATACCACCAAACTGTATTTCATTTGCCACATTATGCTTACCAAAAACTTAATAACAAAGAAAAATTGTTTATTCTATTGCGCATTACCTCAAAATAATGAACAGGGAAATCAAACAGAACATAAAAGACTTTAGAGGATCCTCCCAATATACCAGCGAAAGAAGCCACTTCCCAGCTTCCGTCACTGGAAGAAGTAACTCCTGCAAGTATAAAATTACAAAAAATGGGCAATTAGACGATAGTACAAGTCCTGGAAGTTAGGGCGACAATCAGGAGAAAGAACAGCAGAGCCAGAATTAAGCCCAATATGAGTCGGTGACAATCAAAAATAATGTTCAAATTAATCAATCTACCAACAAACACTGAATGATATAAATTCATGGCATCACTCACAGAAACAAATGAGCACATGCAGCATTTAGCCATTTATAGTGTCCACCAACCACATTAAACTCAATAATCCAAACTTAATAAACAAGTCAATCAAACTCACTATTTTTAACAAACTTATTTTCAGTCGAAAAATGAAAAGGACCAAAGAAGGATTAACATTTTTGAAAATCTAAAGCAACCAGTTTTATCTTCCGATACCTTCATAACAGCTAAGTTGGTGTCAATACCATCCACTTTAACCCCATCAACTGTTTCTTGAGCTAGCACCACTTTTTTATAGTTGTCTCTAGATTCCTTGACTGCTCTCTCCAACAAACTCATCTCACCCACAGCTACTTCACCCACAAGAAGTCCAGCCTCACTGGGATTATTTGAATTTGAACCAAACATAAAACCCAAGTTCGAAACCATTGCCAAGGCTGAGATTGAGTACATGCCACCACCAGCCACAACATTGTCACCCCGGTCTAATTCCCTTGAACTTGACATATTTGCAAGAGTCTCCAGTATTAAATCTCCTCCAGGTAATTGATCACAAAGATTAAACATAAGAAGAGACTCAAAGCGAACAGAATTTGAGGAACTAATTTCCTGAACAGCTTGCAGACGTAAAATTCCAAGAACAGCTTTAGAAAGTGCATCATCCTTTTCAATTCCAGTAACATGGAACTTATTTATAAATCTATGAACATATAGTATTTCCCGGATTATTGCTAGCCAGTAATCACGCCGAGTGTGCCCTTTAAGTTCAGGAAACTCTATGACAACTGGTTCTGATCTACAAGAGAAAAACCATATACGGTCAACAGATCAATTATATTATCAGACAAGCTTATGCAAAAATCAAAGTATGAAATTCAAATCATGATTGATGCTGCACCAAAACATCACAGAATTCATTTGGACAGTATAGAAGAGAATGGAACAAATACAAATCATGCCTTACAAGGAAATTGATTTGTACAAGACTGCCTTGTCAAAAAGTCGGGTACCCCATGGTCCGGTCAACTCAGGTTTAACAATTTGTTTTAGATCATCTGACAAATCATATCTTTTGGGTTTGTCATAAGATACTACTCGAAGGGCTTCAAAGTACAATGCATGATCTGTCAGTATTAATCGACCTGGAGACACGCAGCAAAGATCTCAGAACAAGCTAAATATTGCACCATATAGTAATCAACAACCAAAAAGCTATTTACAAAAGCAACGATAGAGAATGAAAAAAGAAAAGTAAAGGAAAAATGTATGGTTGCAGTAGAGAATTTCACTACTCAACAAATATATCATATAGTTTATTGAATAAAATGTTCGCTATCCCATCAAGTTACCTGGCCATGTTGATATTCCAACATGTTCAAGAACCGGTTGAGTAGTGACCGTTCCATCCACCTCAAGTATCTTTTCTCCTCTTGATGATCGAACAGCAGACAAAAGAGATGATTCTGATTGGCTCTTCATCTTTTTTATCGCTCTATAGAGATTGAATTTTAAATATTATATTCAGATATGCAAACCTACTAAATAAACATGCTGCCATAAATTACTAGGCCTTTTATGTACTGTGAAACTTTCTTGGATGATTTATAGCTAAAAGGTCAAACAAAAAGGTGTAATAAGCATTGGATTAGAAAGATGGCCAGTAGATATATGGAGAGTAACTAAATTATACTAACTTCTGACAAGAACCTTCCATACCATATGATTCATCGTGTTAATGGCGTTACATCTCATACCACCGCAAATTGGTTTTAGTTACATAATTAGCATGATATTAGAGGCCAAGTTTTCATAGGCCTATTTGTTTCAATTTTTAATGTCGGGATTACATGTGAAGGAGAATGTCAATGATTTATCCAATGTCGTCAAGGGCACAAAGCGCTCTCTAAATGCTAGAACCCTTATATTGCCTAAGCCAAAAAAAAAAAAAAAATACCTAGCCTGAGTGAAGTAACCTGCAATATGGATACATGTGTACTTATGTGTGTATGTCTGCGTGTGTGTGTGTGTGTGTGTGTGTATAATAAGCTTAAGATTTATAATTATGATAATGAACTCTAAAGATTGGTCCAGTTTATCTACAAAACATGCGAAATTTTCTTTTATTTTTGTCGGCCAATACGCACGTTTTCCTTCTGGTCCCTTTTCTATTGTCTAATACTCAAAAATTGAGAAGTGGAGAGTTTTATATTATCCCCTTTGTTACTAGTAAAAGTACATCCAACAAAAAAAAGTTAAAATAAAGTTTATTAAAGAGAACTTCAATCAGGCAGGTTTTTTATGCCTATTGCCTTACAGAAAAGCGCACGTATGCACTCCAGGCGTGTGCCTGATTGGCTGCACCTGGCCTGAAGGGCCTGGGTGCTTTTGTTGTCTAACAATAAGAAGAACCTAGGCACATGCCTTGACAACACTGATTTTATAAACAATATTAAATTTCATGTTTGGTATCACCTGGTATGGGATAATTAAGACATCATATTCATAACAAGTATTATAAAGGATTATAAAACCCTTCAAACATTATATGAGTTTCAATTACAATGAGCTGAACTGCTGAAGTACAACAAGGGTAAGCCAACAGATTATGCATCAGATTTATTTAGTAAAAAGCTATAAGAAAGAGAATAACCAGATAATTTACGGAGAAAGGACATGGCAGACCATCTAAACTTCTAGAAATGAAATCAAATAGTATTTAAGTCTAACAAAATAAACTCTTTTAACCAAGAATAAAGTCTCATGCACTTTAAACTTCAAGTTCAACCCAAGGTCATTTCCTTTATCAAGAATAATTCTCATTTCCTCAAGGCTAACCTCATAGAGACATCATCACTTTGATAAGTAGAAATAATTGCCCGTCCCTATCTGTAATTCTGCCCCTACTTGATTGACAATCTTCTACGATCTACCGCAAAATTTCCCCATAAATCATATTGGGTTCAGGCTCAAATAAAAGTCTTTCGTTCAAAATTCCCAGCAGAAGCCTCGCTCAAAAAGATAAATTCGGAATTAATGTGAACTAGACTTGGTTTTACACACATCATGTCAGCCTTTTTGGTTAGCTATATTACAGGAGCAACTTAGAACAATTTAAAAATCATATAGAATGCAACACAAATGATTATAGCCAGTAGGTATCTGCAAGATGCAACCCTCTAACAAGGGCACATTCAAAGAAAAGTAACACATTTTAACTTCAGATTAAAAAACAGAAAGCCGCAGTCTGCAGGTTGAGCTCCTGAGATGTTCACTTCATACAAAATGATTAGAGTAAGACAATATCAGAATTATCTCCCACCAAACCTTACATGGTGTGTTCATGCATGCCAGAATTTTGAAACTCCATGCCACATGTCAGTGTTAAGTAAGAGAGAAAAGATAATAGAGGAGGGTTTGAAACTTTGACAAATCTGCAACTCCCACTTACAATTTTTTCTGCAGTAAGGTCCATTTGGCACTTGTACGTGTATTTGTACCAGACAAACTACTTTCAATTCCATTTAATATGGTCCCCAAGGCCCTGCTATATATACTGTTTACTTCTTTAAAATGACTCAGCTCAAGGCTGTTCGGTTTTCTTCTGATAATTGGTCATTCTTTACAAACCCTTTGATCTTGTTTTGAGAATTTAACTTAGGATCCCTCTAGTTTGGCAATATAGCCCGTGTTTGGTTATTAGTTAAGTTATTTAAACCTTCAAGGAATAAGAGCCAAGCAGGGCACAATTTCTTATCTTTAACCACTAAAATTTTGCATTAGACACACATTATACGACCGAAACAGAAACAAGAGAGAGGGATGAAAGTATATAGGAAATTCACACGGTAAAGGCTCATACCTCTCCAGTCCATTTATGTACTTGTCATAGACAGAGAAACGAAGCCGACCACCAGTTGAGATGGCAAGAACATCAAAAAGATTTTCACAAATAATCACATTGGCAATGATTGGAACTGCAGGAGCTATTCGAGAGAAGGCTTCCAACCCAACTGACAGATCATCATCTAACTGCAAGCAAGACAAAATGATGAAAATAAGTTTCAACATCAATTCTAATGTTCATTGGACAATAAATGGCGCTAGCAAACCCTTTTTCCAAGCACATGAGAACCCATGAAGCACAACACACTTCTAGCAAGGGAGTATCCAAGTGTTTGATACGTGTACAACACAGACATGGCTTCGACACGGCGGGATACATGTCAGACACACCAAAAAATAAAAATAAAACTGGACATGATCAGAACATAGTCAAGACACAGCTAGACACATCCCTGACACAGCCAGACATGCAATGAAGGTCTTTCTTTTGCATTTTTTTTCCCAAACATGGAATCAACAATGAGCAAATTGGTTTAATGGATTTTTTAAGATTCAATTTTTTAAATTTGAATTAATTTTTTTAAAAAAAAGAAATTTTGCATGTTAATATTTAATTGAAAAATATCAATTTTACATTTTTTATTGTATATTATTATATAATTTTTATGCCATATCTGTGTCCTAGCTTTCTAGAAATTCTCGTGTTGCCATGTCCATATCACGTATTGCGTGTCCGTGTCGATGCTACCTAGATGAGAACAATTTAAATGTGCATAATATAAGAAAAGATGCTTTAATCATAAAAGACATAAGATTATTAGGAGTTTGTACACAAGATAAGTAGCACGCATTCACAGATAAAAAATGAAGCAAACATTTTCACATGAGATAGGTAGCACACATTCACAAATAGAAAACACGGGAGCAAAATGCAGCAAGAATCCTTTTGCAAGATGATTGAACCACCGCACCCCACCTCCCCACCCCAAAAATGAAATAAAAAATAAAAAAGAAATACATAGAAGAGGAAACTTACGTTTATTAGAGATTGACTGGTGGCAGCTGGGGCTTCCCAGGCCACCATCATGTCAAATGTAAGGCGTCGAAACTTTTTATCAGCCAGATGACCAATTACTCGAGTAGAGAGAGCAAGGGCCCTGAAACAGCAGTATTCCAACAAGTTCCTTGCATACCGTGACTTATGCTTAATAGAATCAGATGCCTCAGCGTGAAAGCTCTCCAGAAGCTCACTTGAAGAGGTTTCAAGGATTCTGCATTATTTTGTTTTTGTTAACCATAAGGAGAATAAATATTTCAGTCAAAAGGCAATTTTCATTATTCTTATTTGCATCTTCGTTGAATTAGAAGCATATGGAAACCTAATTTAACGGAAGAACTTTCCAATCAGATTAAGATACAAGTTGCGAAAAGAATTTATCTACATGCAGGCAGCAATAACTAAGTAGCAGCAGAAGCAACCTACTTTGAGCATCTGCGCACAATGATATTCGCAACTGGAGAGAGCTCAGGTATCCAATTGCTTCCAGCAGATGGTGACCTCTCCAGCTCCTCAAATTCCTCCGCAAAGGAGCTTCGGTTGCTACGTAACCATTTGAATGATCCTTCTTTTACCAAAGCCTCGAGCATATTTCTTGTTCTGCTTGCCACCGCCATTTCTAACCTTCCCCCTCAATTCATACCCACTGAAATGCGACCCACAGTAGAATTGCCTAAAACTCGTCTGTAAGTTTAAATGTCTGGATTTCACCAATAAAAGTCCCAATTTTAGCAATCTTTAAAGGCATCCATCTGGCATTAGCAAAATCTAACTTATGATTCATACAAAGTGCCTAGCGATATACTCTCCAACAACTTGAAATGGCAACTAAAATCTTAAATGAATCAAAATAACGAATACGATTATAAATATTTGCTAAAAACTCCAGAGTTTATTAGAAATCAGACAACAGACCCATAAAAAATTCGTGCTTTTTTCAAGATCAAAGTTTTGAATTCCATTTAAAACCTAATCCCAGCTAGTTCAACTAACTAAAAAAATGGGAAAGGAAGAAGCAAAATTTACCTCAAGAAAATGCGAACTTTCAAGTGGTTCTAAAACCCCAAAATTGTGCACAAGGAAATATCAGTTGATTCCTGCAACATTTCAAGAACCCCGTCTCAGATTATCTTCGTTGAACAATTTCAACCAACCTATTTCTGCAAATAGCAAGATTCACAAGATTACCTCAAAAAACAAGGGCTCCAGGACAACTTCTTTGTTAAGCAACCTCATTATTCTTTAATGGGTCTTAAAGGAAAGAAGAATAAAAAAAAAATAAAAGAAACGAGAAACCAAAGGAGACAGAAAGGTGAGAGCTGTGAAATACAGTAGCTGGAACAACGGGTAAGGAATTTTTATCATCATCTCGCTCAAAGAAGAAGCTTTCGGGGGGCTTTGATGTCTCGTCCTGGGGCGATGATCCGAAGAGATCCAGAGCAACTGGTGCGAGAACGTGGCTTGCATTAATTGGTCAAAGGATATGGGTGAAGTCAGAGGATCTGGCCAAAGTATGGATATCTGGTGATGTGGACAAGATCGAGTTAACCTAATCCTACGCGATGTGCCATTGCCCATGGCCCCAACCTGTGCCCCCTTGTAATGTAAATGGCAATGCAATGCAAATTATACCGTAATATTCTGTCAGAGAAAATAGTTTGTTTTGAGAACATGACATTTATCGCACGCAACGTATGTTCGTCCCAAAACTATAGTAACCCAAAAATTGTTCACCAATAACTATAAGCCCTACCCACTTTGGTTCAAGGGTAATGTTCAAGTCAACTTATTAGAGACAATCGATTCACTTAAATAAAATATTAAATATTTTAAATATTATTATAATATTAAATAATTATTAAATATAATAAATAATTATAAAAATTTATATTTTATTTAATTATATGATATTCAATATAAAATTCAAAAAATTTTAGTTTGATAAAAAATATATATATATATCAAGTTGTTTTTTCTATTATTATTAAATTTTTATTAAATAAATCGATTTTAAATGGATTTAATAAATATTTGATTTCGTATATTGAATCAATATCGAACAATTCATACATTTTAGTTCAACCAATGTGATCGCCCAATCTAGTCTGATATTTTAATCCATATTTTGGATGCATGCCTAGCTCAAAGTTATTTTTTTATTAATCAAATATTGGATTATCTACAATTTATAATTTATAATAATAACATATAATGTAAAAATATAAATGTGGAGAATTTTTTTGTTGATAAGAGTAGTAATTGCTTTAACACTATAATTTTTAAATTATCATTATAAATATTTTATTATTTTATAAAATTTACCTAATCTATTAGTAGTAAGTTTAATTTCATTATAATAATTTCGTTAAATGAATTAATTTGATAAAAAAAGATTAAAAGTTTATATAAAATTATTTTCTTTTGAAAGTTTTAATTTTTCACCTTCCTTAAAAAGTAAGTCAAATCTACTTTATATAAATAAAAATAATTAAAATTTACATTAATTTTTCATTAATATTAAAAATAGCAAATTTTATAATAATTAGATATAATTTGCTAGAAAGAAATTTTTTGCAAGTTAATGCAAAATTTAGTTAAAATACACTATATTATTTTATTTAATTTTAAAATATATAATTATATATTTAAAAATAAATAAAATAACAAGTATTTATATCTAAATGTATGTGATAATGAATATTAATTATATCTAAATGTATGCGACAACGAACACTAATTATTTAAAATGAACCTTTAATTATCATAGAAGTAGAAAACTTTAAAGTTAAAACCTTATTAGTGCTAGTAGGTCTAAAGTGTTTATTAGTTCAACTACATTGTTTATACGTGAAGTTGAGCCAAACTAGGGTTTTTAGAAGGTAATAATAACAATAATAAGTACACCGGATATTTATTTTATAAAAAAATTTATATAATGTTTGAAATTATATTCATGTTGTTTTCTTAGTATGAATTTTTTAAAGGGGGAGATTGGAAAATAACTTCTTTTATAAGAATTAATGTCATCTTATGTGATCCATGCATTTTAAGAAAATTTTCAATCAGATACTCGTATTTTTAAAAGGTGTAATGTGTTACATGAATTATCTTTTTGTATGTTAATTCAATGCTTAAGGTTAATACCATTAAACGAGATTCATGATATAATTATCATTTAATCATATAATATCATTATATGTGCTACCTATAATGATATGATATGTCACATATGCATTATATGAAAGTATATTAAAAATACCTATGTGTTATTAACATCTGAGGGTTGTACTTTGGTGGAGATTTTAAGGTCCATTGCAAAGTAAAAACAGAAAAAAAAAAATTTTAACCAAATCTAAAATTCTCAAACATAGCCTGTATCCAAATAAAAAATTTCACTATAAAATAGATGTTTTATCCGTTATTTTTATAAAATGATAAATATTGAATAATATTTTATTAACAAATTTTTTTTGTTTTGAGTACAGTTCTCTTACTTTTTTTTTTTTAATGGTATCATAATAATTTTTTAAATCTCATTCTTTGAGCGGATTTTAGGATACTATTAATTCAATAACTTTAAAAATTTTTCTTTCACAACAAAGGTTTCTGAAAGTTTCTTACACCTTTTTTTTAGATGTGTTTTGGTTTAGGAAGATTTTAATATATGATAAACTCAATATATTTAAAAAATCGCAAAGGTTTTGACTATTTGTTAAATTTTTAAAAATTATTATCAATTAATTCATTATTTAAATGCAATAAAAACATATTATTTAATAAATTTAAAAACTAAGCATATAAAATTATGTGCAACGCATTGTTAAACTTTATGTGACTTACATGATTATTTAATAAATTTAAAAATTAAGTATATAAAATCATGTGCAACGTATTGTTAAACTTTATGTGACTTACATGATACTTAGATGGACCAAGATAAATATTTAATTAATATTAAAGTATATCATCTAGTAAATCATATTCAAATTAAAACTCTAACGATAAGAGTCAAACTCTTACTACAAATACTAATTCGAATATAGCTCATTGATGATAGGATACAACTTTAATTAGTTTTTTAGTATAGTTCCTTAGTCTAGTATATATAAATTATCCGTGCACCATCATAAGATAATTATCAAGAAAAGAAAATAAACTAGAAGGCTTATACAAGGTGTTCATCTTTGTGTACTTAGAGTGAGATCGCATTCTTGATTAGCAATGATTAGAGGCATGTTCTTAATTTAAATATTACATATGGCATCATACCTAAGTTCTTTAGTTATGTTGTTCAGATCATAAACATATATATATATA
>JBBYHL010000021.1:7187993-7204398 GCA_038381835.1 Adansonia madagascariensis
TATTTTATTATAGGTTTAAAAAACTCCATTATTATAGGTATTACTTCTTCATTTTTACATGTTTCTTTATCTTCTTTTAAATAAAAAAAAATGTGAACTAATGCTAAAATGACAAAAAAAAAAATTAAAAACCAAGCACAAAATAAAGAAAAACAAAAAAGCGATGTTAAATGAACTACATGAACAATGGATTATAATGATATTTGAGAGTTTAAAAAAGAAAACTTAAAGGTACAAATGTCATTTAATAATTTTTAAAAAATTTAATAGTTTCATGTCCCTAGCAATTTCCCCAATTTGAGGTAATTGAAAAGTGAGGCATTTAAGGGAAAGGGAGGGGTACTCAACTCCCATTACTTTCCTTCATTATTATTATTATTATTTTAAAGTTTATCCAAACAAGGGAAAGATTAGCGTATTTCCCTTACTTTCCTTTATTTTCCATCCCTTCCCCTCAATCCAAACATAGCGTAAAGATCAACTTGCAAGAAACTAAGTTTCCATATACCATAGTACCACGTGAACCTCATAGATTTAACTTTCTAAAATTGCTTTTAAATACACATATAATGCAACACAGATAGATATTTTAACCTTCCATTTCCTCATCATCAAGAGGCGCATCTTTGTCGAACTCGAACCGTTCCCAACCAGGGCCTTTTGTTGGATCCTTTTCAGCTGCATGCAAATTTAATTCTTAATAATGAGAATGGAGAAAAATCTCTCTCTCTCTCTCTCACACACACACACACCAGAAACTTTCTAAATTAGCAAGACCATTTAGGATCTTACAGCCACTGCCTTTCAGAATTAACAGCAATGTCAGATGACAGTAGCACAGAAACATTTTTAAACCAACTGAAACAAAGAACGATATATAGTATAAGACTAGATGACTTGCAAACTCATAATTTCAAAAGTCATATAGGTTCTCTGTTCATGAAACTAACTAACAAAGTCACAAAAGAACAATGCATTAACTGTCCAGCCTCTTAATTGCATAAGCACTATTGTCAAAGAATGCAAGAATGCACCAAATCATCCACAAGACTTCTCTAGAAAACTTTAGCTTGGAAAGTACCAAGATCAGATCTGCATAAAAAACGCATAAAGATGAATAGAACTTTCTACTTTAGGAGTTACTAAGCTTCTTAAGATCACACTGACTTCCCACAAAGATAAACTAAGATATGCCACCTCATAGACAAAACAATGCTAAGTTAATAGTACTCAAACTTCAAAAGATCAAGATGCATGGCACATAGCACACTCAGGACCCCTTGACACCAAAACAATGATAGAATGGAAATCCATATGTGAAATAGGACAAACTACCTGTCTCAGCAAGCTGAAGTTTCATCTTGGCTTTCACTCTTTCAGCTGGCGACTGTTCACAGAAGAAATAGGGCTTTTCCATCACTCCTTAAAGCAAATGACTTATAAAGAAAGATCCGAGCAGACAAAATATACTTGACAAAGTCACTCTTTAGTCTTTAAGATAAAGAACCAATAAAGAGCCAATCACAAAAGGCATGGAATTCGGTCTTGTTAACGTAAAGGTGTTAAAATCATAGATTCCTAATAAGGAAAACTAATTTCCCAATATCAGGCAAACTGAACAAAAAATATAATTCAAATAGAACAGAATCAACCGAGGTTCCACTCTTAATTAGTAATAGTATGTCCTCAATTTTACTTTTTCCTTTTCCATGACATACTAATAACTTTCAAAACAAAATTCCAAATCTCTTCCACTCTTACTTGCTGATCATACACGGAATTATAAACATCTTGCTACATTGAATAGATAATACTACTTGAAAAAGCGAAGATTAAGCAGTTTGGGGCACTGATTCTTTCAAAAACAAAAAAAAGGTTCAATCCTAAATGTACTGAGCTAGAAGAAATACATAATTCCTTACATATGAATATTAAAAGAAAAGAATAAACAGACAAGACACTGTAAAAACTTCATACCATACTATTGTACCCTTGGATCAACCGCGAATAATCAACAGCGCCAGCGCCATTTTTCTCCTTCTTGGAATTCTTCTCTCTAGTCCCATCCCTCTCTGACCTCCAACGCTGCCGCGGCGACAAGCTCCTGCTTCTCCTCCTCTCCGACCTCCCTTCTCGATAAGGCGACCTACTCCTACTCCTCCTCCGGTCTCTACGTGGCGACCTACTCCTACTCCTCCTACGGTCTCTACGTGGTGGTGACCTACTCCTACTCCTACGGTCTCTACGCGGTGACCCACTCTTGCTTCTCCGCCTTCTTCTCTCTCTATCCTTTTCTCTGTATCTCTCTCTACTCCTGCTTCTGCTTCGCCTCCTTGAAAGCCTATCCTTATCTCTGTCTCTCTCCACGCTGCTTCTCTCTGAAACCCTAGCTTCTCTTTCCGGCTTCTTCTTTAGCTTATTTTGGATCGATTTAAGTTGAGATTCTTTCTCGAGCTGGGAGGCGGTGGTAGGACTCGAGGCCCTGACGAAACTGCTGAGGAAGGACGAAGACGAGGAGACAAAAGCTGAGCCCCTCTGAGGAACCGCGTCGCTTTGATCATCGTTGGAGGAGAAACCGAGGCCTCGCTTGAACCTGGCCGCTCCCTCGCCTTTCCTCGTAAGCTCGTCGTAGTAAGCCGCCGCCTTTTCTTCTTCCATTTCTTTAGTTTAATCGCAACGGAATTGAAAAGCGAGAGCTGAACGGAAACAGAGGAAGCTTTCAATTTTGTTAGTGATATGCTCGAAGTCGAACCTCAAGCAATAATGGAAACTGCTACGATGTCGTTTTCATTTCGGACCTTCAATGGACTAAATTGTCCATTAGTTAGTGGAAACGAAGCCTAAACCTTAGCAGGATCTCACAAAAAAATTGCTTAAAAAAACTTACAATCATAAATTTATTTATTAAAAATTTGGGTAAAGTATGTAATTAAAACGGATTTAATCCGTTTAATATTTTATTTATATTTAATTTATCGATAGTGTATAAATAAATATATTATTATTGAATTAAATCATATTATCTTATTAAAAATAAAAATTATTCATATTTATTTTAAAAAACGTAATATCATCTAATCTACTAACGATATAAATATTTATATACTATAAGTATATCAAATATAAATATTAAAAATTAACATGCAACTATTTTGAGATTTATTTGTTTTGTCCATCTTTTTCTTTTATCTAATTTTTAGAATGGCATCTCTTCAAAATCTAATAGAAAGTGAATACCTATTTCCGATCCCGTTTAGAAAACAACCAAATCTCCTGAAATATCAAATTGGTTGGAGTTTTTAGAAATAAATTATTAGAACTGATAGGGTTAAAAGAAAATTTAAAATATAAAAAAACTAAAAGAAGAGTCTGGAATTTTGAATATAATTATGGTATAAATAATTGTGTTTATATGATTTAGTTTTTGTAGGAAAACAATATCCTCGATTTTTAAGGATTATATTTGGTTTTTATTTTTATTCTAATTAGTTTAGTTACCTAGAATAGCATTTACCTTGTTGTATATATAACAATATAATTTGGCTTTCTTTTTAATACAAAAGAATATTATTTTTTTTTCTCTCAATTTTCTTCATGAATCCAGCTATCCATTTAAGCTAGTACTATTTTAGCGTCTCTTTCTCAAGCCATTACTCTTTCAGCCTTCTTTTCTCCTATTCCATTCTAATCACTAAATCCTGTAACATCTTAAATCAAATAGTTTCTCTAGATTTACATCTGGCCAAGATTTTGTGAATACTGGCGAATTAGAGGGTTCGGTTGCTTGCATTAGCAGACACAAGTTAACCGACTATAATTGTCTTCAATTAGGCCAAATTAGCGATGATGTTAATCTTAAGAAAAAGTAAAGATGATTATTGCACAGGCACTATAATTCCTCTTAAGGAAGGATGATACAAATTTCAAGATTTGAAATCAAAGAACAACATGGTCATGTCTTGGTTAATTAGCACTATGGATAATTAAATAGGACAAAATTTCCTATTTTCATGATACCCTTCATGAAATCTGGACAGCTACAAAGGAAATGCACTCTGACAACAACAATATAGTGGAGCTTTTTGAAATCAAAGGCGTTCTTCATAATCTCAGACAAGGTGAGATGTTTATGACACAATATAATAATATCCTCAATTACTACTGTCAATGACTAGATGTGTTTGAGAGTTCACATTGAAAGTGCTTCAGAGATACAAATAGATATAAAAAGATTATTGAAAAAGAAATTATCTCCAAGTTCTTACTCGGCTTAGATAAATCCTTCAATGAAGCCAGAGGGAGAATTTTTAGAGCCATGCCTCTTTCATCAATTCACGAAGCATTCTCAGCGGTTCAAAGCGAAAGAGTAGGAAGAAAATAATGATAGGACTCTTATCTCGGAGACTCTTATTCTTAAATTAGTTCTCTTACCGATTTAACATGTAACTATTTATCACTAAACTTAGAGGGAGTTAAATTATGTTGCCAAATTTTCTCCCTCTCATTGTACGTTTCAAGATTTTGATATGAGAAAGACGATTGACAATTCTAAGAAAAGTGGAAGACTCTATCGAATTAGGGCAAATGATCAACTTGATAAAGAGAATACTCGAGCTCACCATGTTCCCTCTCTGTAATCGCTCTAGCTCAACTTTACCTTTAGATACAAATAAGGACAATGCAATTATGTTATGGCATTTTCATCTAGGTCATCTAAATTTCATGTGCTTATAAAAAAATTTGTTTCTATCTTTATACATGAATAAAAATCCCAAATCTTTTTAGTTTAAGCTTTTTCAACTATTTAAGCATTAACATACTTCCTATCCTCTTCAAAATTACAAAACCTCATCCATTTTTTGTTATGCAGAGTGACATTGGGGATTTTCTTGATTTCAAAACATTGAAGATTTTCTCGAATAACAAGAGTGTTTTTTCTGAAAGGAAGATAAAGACTAATAATGCTAAAGAGTTCTTTATTTCAATTCTTTGTGATTATGTTCTTTAAAATAGAATTATTAACCAAAGTTTTTGTGTGGATACACTTCAACAAAATGGGATAACGAAGAGGAAGAATAAACACTTGCTTGATATAGCTCGATCTTTTATATTTACTAGTAATGTCCCAAATCAATTTTGGGATGAGGTAGTCTTAAATGCTACTTGCCTGACCAATAGAATGCCTGTAAGAATCCTAAAGTTTGACACACTTTGCCATGTTTTACTTAAAACCTTTCCTCAAACACGAATTTTTACTGATATCCCCCTTAAAGTTTTTAAGTGTCTTACTTATGTCAATGTTCTCTCTCATCAAAAAAGTAAATTTGATTTAAAGTTAATTAAATTTCTTTTTCTAGGCTACTCATCTCATTAAAAAGGATACAAATTTTACTACCCTCTACTTAAAAAACTTACAATACTATGCATGTAACCTTTCTTGAAAATGTGTTTTGTTATCCCAAAACTCATATTCAAAGGGAAATATTAATAAACCAAGAAACTTATCAGTTTTAGGATATTTTCAAACTTGATATTCTTGTAAGTTTTAACGAGTCTAAGCCTCAGTCAATAGTTAAACTATTAATTCCTATTCTTATTCATAATTTTCAAAGAGGAAACAAGAATCCTAAGGTTTACTTAAGACACCAGACAGACCATAAACCAGTGGAAATGCTTTTTAAGCCTTGTTAAACAAATGTTATGAGTCGAACTTCCATAAAAATTATTCAAGGTAACACATATTCTTGTTCATCTGTATGTGTTTAACAAATGATTTTCACATTCTTATTTTCAAAGAAAAAGGTTTAAGTTTTATACTTAATACCTTATTTCACATTTTGTTTCCTATGAGAAGTTGTTTTCTAGCTTTTGAGTATTCACTACTAATCTAAATAAAATTAAAATTCCAAGCTGCACACAAGAGATTTTATAACATCCCAAGTAGAGAGAGGTGGTGAATGAGGAAATCAAAGCATGAAAGAAGAATGGCATTTAAGAACTCACCTAATTGCCTCAAGAAAAACACCTTATGGGATGCAAGTCGGTCTTTAATATCAACTATAGGGTAGATGGTAGCATATAAGGCAATATTGGATGCTAAAAGCTTCACACAAACGCATGGGATTGATTACTAGGAAACATTTGCTTCTATTGCAAAATTGAAAACAATATGAGTTTTACTATCCTTGACAATAAATCCTTATTGGTATTTACATCAAGTAGACGTTAAATATGCATTTTTCAATGGAGATCTTGAAGATGAAGTTTACATAAAAATTTCTCCTCTAAAACATCCCAATAACAGTAATCAAGTTTGCAAACTTAGAAAATCATTCCACAAGCTTAAGCAATCACCAAGAAACATGGTTTGAAATATTCATTAAGGCTATTAAAGAATAAGGTTATTCATAAGGGTAGTCAAATCATACCTTATTCCTAAAAAAACTTTTAAGAGGTAAGCTCATAATTCTCATAGCATATATTGATGGTGTTATTGTCATAAGTAACCATAAAGAAAAGATGTCTCAATTGAAGAAAATTCTAAGCATGGAGTTTAAGATTAAAGACCTCAAAGCCTTAAAATATTTCTTTAGAATGATGGTAAAAAGGTCAAGTAAAGGAATTTCAATTTCATAGCAAAAAATATACCCTTAACTTGAAAAAGAGATGGGTATGCTTAGGTATAAGCCTTCTGATGCTCCATTGAATTCATTTAACAATATTTGCTCAAAAGATGAACTAATTGTTGTTGACAGCTAGTGGGAAAGTTAATATACTTGTTTCATATAAGACCAGATATTAACCTTGCTATGAGTATGGTTAGTTAGTTTATGAACAACCCTATAAAAAACCGCTAAAAGCAGTAAACAAAAGTATTACATTACTTGAAAATAACTCTAAAAAGAGGATTATTCTTTAGGAATGGAATTTAGTTGAAATGCAAAAATTTTATGGTAGTTTAGGAATGGAATTATATATAACAATATAATTTGGCTTTCTTTTTAATACAAAAGAATATTATTTTTTCTCTCAATTTTCTTCATGGAGTCCAGCTATCCCTTTAAGCTAGTACTATTTTAGCGTCTTTTTCTCAAGCCATTACTCTTGCAGCCTTTTTTTCTCTTATTCCATTCTAATCATTAAATCAAATGACATGTAAATCAAATAGTTTCTCTGGATTTACATCTGGCCAAGAATTTATTAATATCAGTGAATTAGAAGATTTGATTGTTTTCATCAGTAGACACAAATTAATCGATTGTAATTGTCTTTAATTAGGCCAAATCAGTGATGATGTTCATTTTAAGAAAAAGTAAAGATGATCATTGCACAGGCGCTACAATCCCTCTAAGGAAGGATGATCAAAATTTTAATATTTGAAATTAGAGAACAACATGGTCATGTTTTAGATAATTAGCACGATGGATAATAAAATAGGACAAAATTTCCAATTTTCATGATACCACTCATGAAATCTGGACAGTTACAAAGGAAATGCATTCTGACAACAATAATATAGTGGAGCTTTTTGAAATCAAAGGCGTTCTTCATGATCTCAGGCAAGGTGAGATGTTTATGACCCAATATAATAATCTCCACAATCGCTACTGTCAGCAACTAGATGTGTTTGAGAGTTCACATTGAAAGTGCTCCAAATAGATATACAAAGATTATTGAAAAAGAAATAGTCTCCAAGTTCTTACTCTGCTTATATAAATCCTTCGATGAAGTCAGGGGGAGAATTCTTAGAGCCATGCCTCTCTCATCAACTCATAAAGCATTTTCAGAGGTTCAGAGACAAAAAGGTAGGAAGAAAATAATGATAGGACTCTTATCTCAAAGACTTTTATTCTTAAATTAATCTTCTTAGTTTCCGATTTAACATGTAACTATCTATTAATAAACTCACAAGGGACTTAAACTATGTTGCTAAATTTTCTCCCACTCATTGTATGTTTTAAGATTTTGATTCAAAAAAGATGATTGACAATTATAAAAAAAATGAAAGATTCTATCAGATTAGGGCAAATGATCAACTTGATACAAAGAATACTCGAGCTCACCATGTTGCCCTCCTTGTAACCATTCTGGCTTAACTTTACTTTTAGATACAAATAAAGATAGTGCAATTATGTTATGGCATTTCATCTAGGTCATCTAAATTTCATGTGCTTATAAAAATTTTGTTATATCTTTATACATGAATAAAAATCCCAAATCTTTTCAGTGTAAGCTTTGTTCACTATTTAAGCATTAACGTACTTCCTATCTTTTTCAAAATTACAAACCTTATCCATTTTTTGTTATTCAAAGTGACATTTGGGGATTTTCTTTAGTTCAAAACATTACAGGGGCAAATGGTTTATGTTTTTTGTTGATACTATATATAAATTACATGATTTTTTTTTTGAAAGAAAAATCAAGATTAATAATGCTAAAGAGTGCTTTAGTTCAATTCTTGGTGATTATGTTCTTTAAAACAACATTATTAGCCAAAGTTATTACTTGGATAAACTTTAACAAAATGGGATAACCGAAAGGAAAAATAAACACCTGCTTGAGGTAGCTTGATCTTTTACATTTACTAGTCATGTTCGAAAACAATTTTGGGAGAAGGTAGTCTTAAATGCTACTTACCTGATCAATAGAATGCCTATAAGAATCATAAAGTTTGACACACCTTGCCAGGTTTTACTTAAAACTTTTTCTTCAATGCGAATTTTTACTGATATCCCTCTTAAAGTTTTTGGGTGTCTTACCTATGTCAATGTTCGCTATTATCAAAGAAGTAAACTTGATCCAAAGTTTATTTAATTTATTTTTTTAGGCTACTCATTTCACCAAAAGGGATACAAATGTTACTACCCCTCTACTCAAAAAACTTATAGTACTATGCATGTAACCTTTCTTGAAACTGTGTTTTGTTATCCTAAAACTCATATTCGAGGGGAGAAATCAATAAACCGAGAAAAATATCCGTTTTAGGATATTTCCAAACTTGATATTCCTGTAAGTTTTAAAAAGTGTAAGCCTCAATTAGTCGTTGAACCATTAATTCGTATTCTTACGATTTTCAAAAAGGAAACAGGAATCTTCATGTTTACTTAAGACACCAGACAGACCCTAAACCAATGGAAATGCTTTTTAAGCCTTGTTAAACAAATGTCACGAGTCCAACTTCCATAAAAGTTATTCAAAATAACACAAATTCTTTCATCTACAAGTGATTTGTGTTTAACTAATGATCTTCATATTCTTATTGTCAAAGAAAAAGGTCAAGTCTTGTACTCAACACCTGATTTCACATTTTGTTTCCTATGAGAAGTCATTTTCTAGCTCTTGAGTATTCACTGCTAATCTAAACAAAATTAAAATCCCAAGCTGTACAAAATAGATTCTATAACACCCCAAGTGGAAAGAGGTAGTGTATGAGAAAATCAAAGCATTAAAGAAAAATAGCACCTAAGAACTCACCTAACTTTTTCAAAGAAAACACCTTGTGGGGTGCAAATGGGTCTTCAATGTCTAGTATAGGGTAGATGGCAGCATATTAGGCAAGATTGGATGCAAAAAGCTTCACACAAACGCATGGGATTAATTACCAAGAAACATTTGCTTATATTGCAAAATTGAAAATAATATGAGTTTTACTATCCTTGACAACAAATCCGAATTAACGTCTATAGCAACTAAACATTAAATATGCATTTTTCAATGGAGATCTTTAAGATGAAGTTTACACAAAAATTTCTCTAGGTCTAAAACATCCCAATAGTAGTAATCAAGTTTGCAAACTTAGAAAATCATTCTACAAGGTTAAGCAATAACTAACAAACATAGTCTAAAGATTCTCTAAGGCTATTAAAAATAGGGTTATTCATGAGGGTATTCAAATCATACCTTATTCCTAAAGACACTCTCAAAAGGCAAGATAACAATTTTCATAGTATATGTTGATGATATCATTATCATAAGTAACCATGAAGAAAAGATATCTTGATTGAAGAAAATTCTAAGCAGGGAGTTTGAGATTAAAGACCTTAAAGCCTTAAAATATTTCTTTAGAATGTTGATGAAAAGGTCAAGTACAGGGATTTCAATTTCATAGCGACAAATATACTCTTAATATGTAAAAGGAGATAGGTATGCTTGGGTATAAGCCTTCTGATGCTCTATTGGATTCATTTAACAAAAGTGGCTCAAAAGATGACCTAGTCGCTATTAACTGGTTAGTGGGAAAGTTAATATACTTGTTTCACATAAGACCAGATATTAACTACGCTATGAGTATAGTTAGTTAATTTACGAACAACCCTATAGAAAAACATCTAGAAGCAATGAACAAAGTATTGCATTACTTGGAAATAACTCCAAGAAGAGGATTGTTCTTCAAGAATGGAATTTAGTTGAAATGCAAAAATGTTATGGTTAATTAGTTTATGAACAACCCTACAGAAGAACATTTAGAAGTAGTGTACTGAATACTGCTAATAAGTTCATAAATGACTCATGTTTTACACTTTCTATTCTTAGTTTTTGATATGCTTTCTATCTTTATTTTAGTTTCTTATGTTTGTTTTTCAATTTTTGATTTAATTTAGGAGAATAAAGAAAAAAACATGTTATTGAAAACGTTAATGAGCTATAATATTAGAATCACAAATATGGAAGAAGATATTGAAGTAAAAAAATTAGATTCTTTGTAAAAGCTTGATTCTTGTACTCCAAGTTAACAATCAGATACTTGCTTAAAAGACATCAAAATTGGTCAACCAAATCTATTTGAAAGTGACATCCATATTTCCTACTTTGAATAGAATTCTCTAACCTAGGGTTTTTAGCCATTATAAATAGAAATTTAGCATTAGCATTCAGGAGAAAAATGTTAAACTCAGGAAATAGCTAAAAACATAATAAGGAGAGCTAGAAGTAGAGAACAAGAAGAAAACTAAGAGAAAGATGAGGTAATTATAATCAGCCACCATACCTGAGTTTCTTTTTTCTCTCTTTCTTTTTTTTTTTCCTTTCATTCTTGCTAGATTTTTCTTCTGAACGTGTTATTAAACATATCAAGCACGTATTACTAAATTTTTAATGGTTAAGGGTGATTTCAAAGCCCTAGACATGATTTTGTAATTGATTTTCAAAAATTATTAAAAAATTATTTATTGAAATTACTTATATTTTTCTAAAAAAAAAATTGTTTATGATTCTTAACTTGATTTGTTTAGGTGTGAAACTAAGTACATCTTGATAATGATCTATTGCTAGATTAGGAATCTTGATCCGCAATTAACTTGCCTTTCTGTTCATTAGTAGTAGTTTGTGATCAATGATTATAGTCAAGTTTTTTTGTAGCTTGCAATATGGAACATAACCTAGGTTAAATAATCCAAGCTTATGTGCTTATTGCTTAGATCAACCTATCTTTATTATCTTAAAGCTTCTATTAAATTAAATCTAGAAAGCATATTCTATGTTATTTAATAATTAAGGATTAAATAGAAAGCTTGTTTTATTTAACGATAAACTAAGAAAAGATTAGGGTAACAAAGCTTGTTGTTATCTACGGCTGATAGTTTCAAGAGATAATTGAATGTAATTATGATATTGATTTATAATTATGTTAAGAAGTGATGAATGATTCATTAACCATACCTTTTATCATTTTTTTCTCTTGTTATTCTATTTTCTTAAATCTTAGTTTTACTTTTATATTTCTTATTTTATTTGCATCTCAATATAACTAACCACCCATCATATTTTAGTTTATTTCTTTTGTGAAGTCTTTTTATTTTGTTTGGTCATATTACATTACTTTTACATCAATAACTTACAAATTAAGAAAAATCTTTATGGATATGACCCTTGCTATCTAGTATAAACAATAAAAATAATAATTTATGCAAGGATTTAAGAAATATGTTATTTAATGTATCAATTGCATTACTAGAAAATGACTCCAAGAAATGGAATGTTCTTCACGAAAGGAATTTAGTTGAAGCACAAAACTTTCTAAAATGTTAATTGGGCATGGTCACTTATAGATAGAAGATCAACCTCAGGATATTATACATATAGGTAAGGCAACCTAGTCATTTGGAGGAGTAAAAAGCAGTTAGTTATAGCATGTAATAGTTCTAAAACTAAGTTTCGAGTGATAGCCCATGAAATATGTAAGGGAATATGGTTAAAAAGACTCTTAGAAGAACTTTAGTTTCCACCCCCAACATAAGTGAAATTAATGTGTGATAATTAGGTAGCTATTAGTATTGCAAAGTATCCAGTGCATCATAATTAAACAAACGTTGTAGAGATTAATTATCACTTTATCAAGGAAAATATTAAGCAAGGAATCATGAAAGTTGGTTATACTTCTAAACGGTAACAAACAATAGTCATACTTACCAAAACCATCCTAAGAGTTCACTTGGACCTATATCTGTCCAAGCTAGGAATGATTGACATAAATTCCCCAGCTTAAGAGGGAGTGTGAAATTTTGGATTTCTTGGAATCTTTGGATTATTAGGAGATTTTGTAATTATGGTGTAAATAATTTTGTTTCTGTATTTACAAGATTTAGTTTCTGTTGGAAAATAATATTCTTAATATTTAGGGATTAATTTTTATTTTTATTTATTTTGATTAGTTACATAGAATAACATTTTCCTTATTATATATATAACATTGCAATTTGGCTTTCTTTTTAAAATTTATAAAATATTTACTCTCACAATTTTCTTTAAAGATAAAAGAGGAAAAATCGAGTTATAATTTTTTTTCTATTGATGTGCTTGGTAAGAAATATAAAAAAAATGAAAATAAAAATTAATTTTTTCACTTGTTGCTTAGTATAGTTGAAAATGGTACGAATGAAAATGAAATATATTATTTTACCATTATTTTTTTGTAAATAAAGTATACACACTAAACTCACATTTCTATTTTCTCTCATCTTGTTATTTAAATTTAGAATGATTTGTTTTTATCCATTAGAGTGAAAAAAAAAGTCATCTCTTATATTTTCTAGAGCAATTTAAGGACTAGGCTACCTGCCCAATCCCAAAGGCCCACCTAATATTTAGGATGGTTTAGATAAAATTAGGTCAAAACAATAAGCCTAGCAAAAATAAAAGTCCGTTTCTAAAAGGGCCATAATTTTTTTAAAGAAAAACCCCAATCCTATATGATTAACTATTCTCTCACTTCTCAAAACACTTACTATAACTTACCCTTAAATCTCACCTCTCTTTTTCTCTTTTTGAGCTTCACTTCTCTTTTTTCTCTTACCTCCCAAACAATTAAGTTTCTTTACTTCAAGTGTCTTTAAAGCTTAGCTTTCCTATTTCTCTCTTGAGGATTCCTCCATTTCCATTATTGAAGACAAAGTCCCTTTTTGCTCTTACCCTTTTATTTCTTTTGAAAAGTAAGTTTTTCCTCTCTTATCTCTTTTAAAAAAACTAATTAAATTTCTTTTAATTTTGGAAAATTGGATTAGTTTGTGTATTTCTTGTAATAGAATGATGTTGATTAAATTTTCTCTTCTTATTATGGGATAAGTTTGCATGAAAAACCATTTACCCCTTGAATTTTTCCTATTAGGTTTTCTTTGGTGTAAATATATTGTTATTTTTATTTTTATTTTTAAATTTAAGTTTTAGAGTCATTGTGCATATTTTTCTGGTTATGGAATTTGGATTCAAAATTTATATGATTTTTGTTTTTAAGATTGTGTGTTTGATATGGAATTTGGGTAGGTCAGCTTGGGTATTTCTTTGATAATTAAGGTTGGCCTGGTTGCATAAGATTGCCTATATTTCTAGTCGAGCTTGTGTAGACTAAATTGTTTTTAATATCCTACTTAGGCTTGGCTCATAAACAAGTATAATATTTTTTTCCTTTCACTTTTTTTTTCTAGTACGCATATGCAAATTCATTTTATTTTTTCACTTTTACTCTCCTATAACCTTCATTCGACTTTTCCACTGTACCAAGTACAACCTCAAAGTTATAGAAATAGATTGAAAGGTTTCTAATGATTCAAAAAAATGAAAAAAAAAGAAAAGAATGAATGTGAGTTGAATCATGAAATAATACTGAATATGGTCTTTATAGCATACTTATTAATATACTTTTGAGGGTTGCAGGTTTGAAAGCACTTAAATGCATAATATTCCTTTCATATAAGTTAATTAAATAGAAATTAAAGAGTTAAAGGTAGTTTAAGAATTTTAAAAAAATGAAAGAAAATTGTTAGAAAACAATTAATCTTAAAAAAATAACAAATGACCTGGGTAAATATCAGTAATAGCCTTCACTGTTAGAATACTTGATAATAATTCTTATAATTAAATTATGTCAAAATTGTGTACTAATTTTCACATATAAATTTAAATTTTTTTATTGTTATTAGGTTTTTTAATTAAATAAGTTCTTGATTAAGATAAATTTTATTCTTTGATGTTAGAAATTAACTCTCATTATTTATCATATATGAGTCTTTAGTTTGGTCTATATACAGCATGTTAATCTTCTCAAAGTAATCACAATAAATAAATAGACTAAACACTACATATCAAAGTGAGAGGTTTTTTTTTTTTCTTTTTTTTTTTTTTTGTAATTAGAGAAAAATTTTTTCTTGAACAATCATGATTAGGAGTATGTCATTGTTAATAAATGTTTAATCTTAACAATTTTAATTTTTTGAGTTTGTTTTTTATATACTTTTTAGTGAAAATATTTTAATTTTACAAGCATATTAAAAGATTGCCACACGTCCCAAATTTATTTGTTATTATTTTTTTTTACTATTAGAGATGACCATGGATAGTGCGAATTCAGATATCGGCAATTATCCAATCCATTTTCTATTGATTTGGGTATAGCAGATTCGGATAATATTCAAATTCAAATATTATAATTACTTTTTGCATTAGATTCGAGGCAAACACAGATAGAAACCCTCGGATATCTATTATTCGAATCCGCATTACATATACGGATAATGGATTCAGATATACAAATCTGTTATCCAAATTTGCATTACACTTGTGGATAATAAATTTGAATATCTAAATCTACTATTCAAATCCACTTTTGTGAAATGCAAAAAATTTATACTTAAGGTAAGACTCAAACCTTAACTTGTCAAGCTAACCGTTAAACACTTTACCAAATAAATTAATCTTGGATTTTAAAACAATTTGAACTAAAATTAATTTATATATAATATAATTATAATTTAAAAATATTTCAAAATAAAATATAATAATAAATTAATTATAAAACTAAATTAGTTAATTATGTTAAACACCTTTAAATTTTAAAATATATATCATATTTTTCTTAAACAATATTTAATGACTTAATCAGTTTAATTAATCATATGATTCTAATGACCTAAATATACTTATCATATAATATAATATGTTATATTTATTATATGTATGATATTATAATATAATTACAGGCTTATTGTATATGGTATGTATTAATTATATATCATAAATAATTGTAATAATATAGATTTTATGGGTGATTACTAAATTTTTATATATTATAATATAATAACAAATTATATATTACAATGTCAATAGTTATATAATTATGTATAATTGGAATACATAATATTTATATAAAACATTTTATAATAATGTCATATATAAATAATATATTTAAATATTATCCATTATATAATATTATTTTGTATAATATAATATTATAATATGAGAAGAGATTTACTTATAATAATGTAAAACTAAATCAATTTTTTACACTAGCATAACTTTTTATAAGATTAATATTTTGACAAACTGACCATTAGATTTAGCAATATTATTATACTCATTGTGCACGTGAAGTTTCAAATCAATCTGATAACTCCGTGACATCAATCGAAATATTGTTTTTAGTATATATTTAACGGTCAAAAGTTTTTTTTATCAAACAAATAATTAGACATTTTTAATTTATTCAAAACTAGATATGTATGATCTATATGAATAGAATATAAAATATGAAGGTCAGCTTAAGCAAAAATAAATCATATAAGAATTATAAAAATTTATAAAATTAATTTAATTTTTTACTAGTGTTACGTGGATCTCTCTTCTTGTAATATATAATATTATAATAACGTATGTGTGTATATAATATGTAAATATGTATGTAATATAATTAGTATTATATGTTGGGCTACATTTGATCCCTCCTTTGCGGACCCATTCTCAGCCCAGTTAATGGCCCATATGTAGCCCGTTTTATTGTCTCATTAAAATGAAAAAAAAAAAGTCCAAAACTGCAGCTAGGGTATTAGCATCTTCATTTTGAAAGAAGGTACGGCAAGGCAGTAGAGGAAAAAGAGTGGGAGAGTAGTTTTTTCAGCTTGAAGCAGTTTTAATCAAG
>JBBYHL010000021.1:7212886-7225346 GCA_038381835.1 Adansonia madagascariensis
AAATCATAAGTTTTTGTGCATAAACAATGTTGTTGGACTTATTTAAGGGACGAACTTTGATCTTACCAAATATGAAAGGGAAAAAAGTTTTTTTTGGGAATTTAAAACATTAATATCGAATGTCTCAATGAGAACATGTTTTGGTTGCCCAATCACGGAAAAAATAGAGATTCTATCAAGCATCCATGTTTGACTTGTTTGAGGGACGAATTTTGATTCTAAGAAAAATGAAGAGAAGAAATTTTTTTTTTTTGAGAAATTAAAGCATCAATATCATGTATTTCACTAAGTAGAATGCATTTTTGTTGCACAATCGCAAAAACTATAGAGTTTCTTATGAGAATTCATGTTTGATTAATTTAATGGGCGAACTTTAATTATAAGAAAAATTAAGGGAATAAATGTTTTTCTTGAGAAACTGAAGTATCAATATCATATATCCCTACAAGGAGAATGTGTTTTGGTTTTACTATCGGAAAAACAATATTGATTTTTATGAGAATCCATATTTGACTTATTTGGTATACGAATTTTGATTTTAAGGAGAATGAATGGAAGACTAGTTTTTTCTTGGGAAACCAAAGTGTTAATGTTGTATAGTCCAACAAGGAGAATGCGTTTTGGTTGCATAATCAAGAAAAACAATGGCGTTTCATATGATAATCAATGTTTGACTCATTTAAGGGATAGACTTTGATTCTGAGAAAAATAAAGGGAAGAAAAGTTTTTCTTAAGAAACCAAAAAACCAATATCATGTATAGTAACAAGGAGAATGTGTTTTCGTTGTTCAATCACAAAAGCAATGGAGATTCTTATAAGGTTTAGTGATAGATTATAGACATTTAATTACGTTTGGGCCCGTTCTAAGCAAGTGGAGCTCAATTTGGGACCTCAGGTGAAATGTACCCGTCTCTCTTCCTTGATCAAATTTTTGATATTCTTGGACTTAATTGGAAGGTTATAAAATAATAAATAAAGTAAAATAAAAAGCGGATGACTATCGGGTGCCATGTCACTAAGTATTAGGCGACACAACGTTGGTAAAAAAATGAAGGTTGGAATTGCTTAGGGACCAAATTGAATAATTGAAAACCTTTAAAATGTAAAAAATGTCATTTTTCATGAAATTCATAAAGATGTATCAATAGATGTCATTAATTTATCGATACATTATTGAGTTTTTTTGGTCCCAAGCTTAGAACATGCATTTGTATCGATATGAGGTCATATGTTATCGATACAATGCCTATTGTGTCGATACAGGACCACATTGTATCAATACAATGTCTTGTTTTTCATTGATTTTTATTTTTTGAAGCAATTTTATTGGTACAAACACCAAATCTATTAATACTGCATGGTATTTTTCACCATAGATAAGTTTTTTGCCTAAGTTTTCTTACATTCACCTTTCTAATGACCTTGGATCACTCCATAACCTTGCAAGAAATCCTTTATTAACATTTTACATTAAAATATAAGCATAAGAACCACCCACATGGCTTAAGCCATTAAAGCTTGAATAAGCTTAAAATATATGAGTTTAATGTTCTAATTATGTTTAGGAACCAAATGGCATCTAGTTTGGTTGTTTCTTAACCATTTTAAGTATAATTAAGCTGAAATTAATGAAATGCTATTTTGAGTTAGAGTTAAAAGTTTTTTCTGACATGAAACAAGATATGGCCATCTGAATAGGATTTTTCTCTAAGAGAATGTAGCTGAGATTTTTCACCAAACTCAACTGAAATCACGCTCCTTCTAGAATGGTTTAAGCCTCTAATCAAAACACTTAGCCCTATAAAGAGATTGCTTACAAGCAAGCTTGGGTTACTTGTAAAGATGCGGATGAACTTGCATGGGGATAAGATGATTAGCCATATAGGGATTTTTAAACATCTTAGGGATATTCTTAGAGGGAGAAGCCAAAAGCTTTCAACTAGAAAAAAAAAAACAAAAAGCAAAAAACAAATAGAAAAAAAAAAGAAAGAGGGATAGCTTCAAGTTTGTACATAAGGTTATCTTTTTTCATGTTTTACTTTTATTTTGCACCTTTTTTTCTTTTTTTTTGAGAGCTTGATGATCCTAAGCCATGCTTAGGTAATGATTTGGGCCAAGTTATAAAGACCAAGTTAAGGCCAAATCTTGAGCAATGACTTTAAAATGCCATATTTTGATTGTCTATGATTTTTTTGTTAAAAAATCTTTAAAAACTAAGTTTCCAACAAGAAAATTCCCAAATGTTTTATGCCAAGTTTTCTAGCTTTCATGGGATTTCTTCAAGTTTTCTTCTTGTTCATTTTGTCTCGTCATGCTATGTATATGTTATTTCATGTCTGATACATGTATTTTATGTTATTTCCATTCATTATTCCCATGTTCATGCATTTTTATGAAAATACTATGATTATGGCAACATCCAACACGCATGTTATTGTACCTATGTATGTTCATATGGATGGGTTATTTTACGTTTAAAATCATGTATGATGTGCATTCTATGACATATTCATGTATTATGATAATAATGCATATGTCCATGCATTTTACATGAGAATATTGTGATTGTGACCATATCACCATGCATAAAGATAAGTCCATGTATATTAATGTTGATAAGGTATTTTGTGAATAAAAATCATGCATGATGCATACTTGTATGTTTGTTGGTGGAAACTGATGCTTATGGGTCCATTTAGGAGTGTTAGAAACTTTTTAAGAATCATTTTGTAATTTTTCCATGATGTTTCATGCATATTATGGATTATTTTGTAACTTTCTTGCACTTTATGGTCATTCTAGTCATTTTTCATGACTTATGACCATTCATATGATTTCTTGCACATTAAGGTCATTTTAGTCATTTTTCATGATTTATGACCATTCATCTGATTTCTTGCATTTTAGGGTCATTAAGGTCATTTTTCATGATTTAGGGACTTTTATATAATTTTACGAATGTTAGGGTCATTTAGGAAATTTTTCATGATTTAGTGACTTGTGCAATTTCATCCACTTTAGAAATATTTGTCATTTCTATGACTTAGGAATTATTATGCAAAATTCTATACATTTAAATCATTTTCTATGATTTAGGGACTGTTTCATAATGTCTGTACATGTTAGGTTTATTTAGATTATTTTCTATAATTAAAGGACCATTTAGTAATTTCATGTATGTTATTTGGAGTCATTTTCATGATCTTATGCCAAAAATTAAATATATCTAAGTATGTCGATTACAATATATATTTTTTCAAAAATACAAGACAATATTCTCGAGTTAAAATAGTCCATAAGTGTGCTTCTAGTATATGAAAATCACACCATCGATTATTTTAAACAAAGGAATACCTTTTTTAAACAAGTAAATTTGGAGTTTTCAATTTTTCAAAGATAAAACTTTCATATTCCTCCAAGTTTTCGAAGGGGTGTGAAAAATATTTTGACTTTCAAAATACGTAAAAACTTGATTTACTTAAAATAATAATAATATTAATTATAACCAATTTCCAAAAAAGTGGAAATTATATTTAAATATCAAAAAATTAAAACCAACCATAATTAAACTTTAGTTAACACGTAACTAATAGGTAACAATTTATAGGCATCATAGAGGGGACATATCTCACTCCATGCATAACCGACTCCTAAACCCTCTTCATGTGAATTTCTAGTTATTAAGTGAACTTTGGAGTTTATGTTCGGGAGTTTCATAATCTTCCGAATACAAACTCCAATAATTGACCAATCTCACGTAGCCGAAGATAGATTGGTGGCGACTTTGAGTTATGGTCATTTCATAATGACCATTTCAGGTTATTTGGATGAGAGATTTATCTGATAATTAAGTCCCCTTCGAAAATGAGAAAATGAAATAGAAATTATTTATTTAAGTTTGGCATGTTGGATTCACGTATGGCACGCTATAACTTAGATGACACATGTTTTATATCTATCATTTCCTAAATTTTATAGCACATACTACAACACAAGTAGAAATTAGGGATGGAAATGGATAGTGTAGATTTGGATATCTACAATTATCCGATCTATTTTTATGAATTTGGATATTGCTAATTTGGATAATATTCAGATTTGGATATTATGATTACTATATGAAATCAATGCGAATATTAACCCTTGGATATACATTATTCGAATCTGTATTACTTATTTGAATAACAGATTTTGTATCCAAGTGTTTTATTTGAATCCGTATTATACATGCAAATAACATATTTAGATATCTAAATCTACTATTTGAAACCATTCTTGAAAAAAATAAGGAATATTATGCTCAGCATGAAGCTCTAACACTAGCTTGGAAGGCTAAGCCTTAGCCTTTTCACCAAGTGAACCAATCTTAAATTTTAAAATAGTATGCTACTAATATTAATTTATATCAAGTATAATAATAATTTATAATAATAAATTAATTAATCATGTTAAATTATTAAATATCTTTAAATTTTAAAGATATATGATATTTTTATAAAATAATATTTGATAACTTAATTCGCTTATTTAGTTAAATCATTCTAATGATAAGATTTATTTTGTTTTTAATAAAATGACCTTACAACGAAATTGTGTTTTATTTGTTAATTAAAATAAATTTTAAAATATAAAATTTTTAATATGACATAAATATATTTATCATAAAACATAATATGATATATTTTATTTTATGTATAATATTATAATATAATTAAAGAAATACTGTATATGATATAACATATGTATTAATTATATACTATATATAAATGTTATAATATAGATTATATATTATTACTAAATATTTATTTATTATAATATAGAATATATTTATATAAATATTTTAATAAAATATTATATGTAAATAATATATTTAAATATTATATAATATATAAAATTATTTGATAAAAAATAATGTTATAATATAAGGAGAAATCGCTTACATTAGTGTAACTACATTAGTTTTATGCAGTTACTGTCACGCCCCAAATTTGGAGATTTAAGATGTAACAACACGACATACTTATAAGACGAATCCCATAAGCATGCAAGGCAACAAATATCATGCTAATTAAAACTTCAAACTTCAAACTTGTAACTTACAAATCTCAAGTCTCTCAAAATTTTAACAAAACACTTTGATCAAAAATACCAAATATTTTTCTAACTAATAAATCAACTAAATCCAATATCTAATTACTTACATTCCAAAGTATTTTGAAACTAAAAATAGATGCTCAAGTTGCAAACGAAATCTTTCATCAAAACTAAACTTCCAAGTTGCATGTTTTAATATCTGAAAAAAATTAAGAAAATAAAGGAGTGGGTACGAATACTCAGCAAGTAACCAACATCCATTTAGTTGGATTAAGCATGTTATAAAACATTTAGGCCAAAATTATAAGCAGTAATAATTCGATAATAAAACTGGGTAATCTAATATTCAATAAACGTGTTTATTTTGAAAATACTTTATTTTCAAAATCATATTTATCAGATAACAAAACTAAGAAAAATTTCACAATTTATTTATTTATTTTTAGTCTCTCGTAACATACTAAAACCACATTTAACCCCCTGTGGCATAGCTCAGAACAAAAACCACTATTCTCAACCGGTGGCACGGTTTGAAACAAAAACCATTATTCTTAAACGGTAGCACGGTTTGAAACAAAAATCACTATTCTTAATCGGTGGCACAGTTGAAATCAATTTCTAATCACAAAGTACATGTCGACATGACCAACATTTAACCCTTATTGATAGAGTTAGAGCATAGTCATACCGAGAGAGAAATCAAAAGAAAATATAGTTTTAGATTACTCAACTATACAAAAGCAAAAATCATGTATTTCATAATTTAGAACTCGTAAAAAGCAGATTTCTCATATTTTCTTTCAAACATCTTATGTACTATTTTTATTCAAAAATATAGATGGCAAATAGGTTCGTACATAAACTTAAATAAAATCATATTCGAAATTATATGAAAGTGAAAAATTACTTTTCAAATCAATGCAAAGTAATCTAATATATAAAGTTGCATGCTTAATCCGATTTAACAAATCAAGGGACAAAAAAGTTAGCTATTACGTACAAAATTAAACATGTCAAGGTTGATTTTAAGGTATCAAAACACCGAAAAGATATTAGTTACTTACCTGAACTTGCTAAACCGAAACCAATAAATAATGAACTTGAGCTCTCAATTCCTATTAATTCAAAGACTGCAATTTAGAAACTAAATCTATCGATTTTATCTTAACAAATCAAGACATTCCCTGGATCATTCTTTAACAATTAAAGTGTGTGGCAACTCTTTCTCAATCGATATTATTTTCAAAACTGAACTTCTTTTGTATTTCAAAAAAATTATAAAAAACATTTTAAAAAACTAAAAAATATATGCTAATATACAAAGTCAATAACAAACTTACTTATGATTATGAAGAATAATAATATTAGTCAAATTTAGTATTTGTGAAATTTTTTTCACAAGAATCTAATTTTTAAAAATATGGTGACTCAAAAATAATTTACTAAAATATATTTATTTATGCCAAAATTTAATAAAATATAAATATTCAAAATTTATACTGTTTCTAGAAAAATAAATTATTTATTAAACAACAATAACTTTTAAAATAATTAAAAATGAAATTTTGTAAAATGCTAAAATTTCAAATTTTTTCGTGATCATTTGGCTCAACTTGGGCACTTGTATCTAATACAATAGGTTAAATCTAGAGAAATATTTTGTACCAAAATGAAGCTTACATATCGTACTTTAAAACCCAAGATTTCAATAACAAAACCTATCAAAATTCTATTTTACGAAAGCCAAAACTCACAAAATCATCACTGGTTATTAAAAATTCTGGGTTTCAAAAACTATTTGGCTTATTTGAAGCCATTAAAACTCCAAATCCATGCAAACACTAATGATCTTTTAAAACATGATTTCATAGTAGAAATGTACTAGTATAATATAAAATTTTGTTTCAGAAAAAACTAATTAATATAGCTTAAGTTACGAACATAAAAAATTTAGAAATCATCACAAACTGCCCAAAATTTTTTGGGTTTTTTGGGTTTCCAAATTCATTTAGCCAACTTTGGAACTTCGATTTTCATAACACAATACACATCTGTTCAAACTAGATTTACTAGTTGAAAGTTCACATATCATACTATAATACCCATCTAAGTTTCGAAAAAATGGTCATCGAAAAATTGATTTCCGGCAATCCAAATTTGGCTCATTGAAACTATCAAAACCCATTTTTCAAAATATAAAAATTTGATTTATCCCAAAATACAAATCCGATTAAGTTGCCACAAAAACTGTTAGAAAGATCTCAATGGGATCTTTCTATTTGTACCCACCATGTGATCGAAAAGTCATCGGAATAACGTTGGAATAATTTTAAACTTAGAGAATATTAAAACTAAAACTTGAGTTTTGTAAACAACTAACTAGAAATACAAAATTGAAAAGCATATGCTAAAATTTTATCTTGAACCTTCGATCTCAAGTTAAAATCGAAATCCCAAGTTCTCTGTTTTCTTTTGAGTTTTTTCTCTTTTTCTAATTTTTTTCTAATAAAACTCTTGACGGTTATTACTTAGGATTTTATTTTATTCTCTCTCTCTTTTTGTTTTCAATAAAATTTTGGGCTAGGTTAAATATATTTTTTTAAAATCTTTAGGCTTGGGACTGGGTATTACACTTATATAACTTTTTATAATATGAATATTTTAGCAAACTAACAATTAGATTTAGCAATATAATTATACTTATCGTGTACGTAAAGTTTCGAATTAATTTGGTATCTTTAGCATATATATTAATCAAGATTATTGTTTTTTAATATATATTTAATAGTTAAATTTTTTAATTTATTCAAAACTTGACATATATTATCTATGTTAATAGAATATAAAATATAATTATCAGATTAAATAAATATAATTTTACATGAATGTTAAGTGGATTTGTCCTCCTGTAATATATAATACTATAATAGTATTATGTACGTAACATCAATAGTATTATACATCCACAATATAATACTATCAATAGTATTAATATATAGTATATAATGTATTATTATATATTTTGTAATATTAAATTAACATATAACAAATGATAAAATGTAATACTATATAATATTTAAAAAATATTATATAATCTATTATATTAAATATATTATTATTAATAATTTAACTTTATAAAGTTACTATGTATTTTACGTTACTATATTATTAGCAATAAATTTACTCCATATATTAGTATATGTAACTATATAAAGTAATAGTTTATATAATACTTTCCCTAAACTACGATTACCACGTATTAGTGTTTATTAAAAAAAATAAACTACATGAAAGCTAAAAGCCAAAATCAAGGTAGTCAGTACTGTACCGGTGAACGTATCATTTTTATTCTGGTTTAGGTACATATCGGTATCAGTGTGTTTCAGTGTATCATTTCGGATTTATCGGAGTTTGAATATTTTTAATTTATATATATGAAAAATATTTTTCAATATGAAATCAATAAGATTAAATAAATTTTATATATTAAATATTCATCAATTATATATAATGTTCCATAAAAAAACCTTCATCAAATATAAAAAAATCAATATCAATTAAGTAGTAAAGTTGAAATTTTTTAATAATCATTAAATTTATGAGTAATTATATCTAAGATTCATCAAATTTATAAGTAATTATGTATAATATTCATCAGATTTAAGATAAATATTAGTTTAACTTTTTTTTATAGGTTTATATTATGTACCGGCTGGTACAGTTATTTTTTACCGAAACCAACGAAACAGGCCGGTGTCTATCGATACAGCCGGTACAGGCCAAAACCAAGATCGAAACGAAATCAACTATCGCCGATACTGTTATATATTAAAATCGGTACGTACCATCCGATACGGTATCGACAACACCGACCAAAACTCACTTTTTCCCCCTAACAAATAAAACCCTATTATATACTTCCTTTTCATTTACAGTTCATCTCTTAAGTGGCGCAGTGTTTTGTCTTTTCTACATCTTTTAGTCTTTTTCATTTAGAGTTCATCTTCTAAGTGGTGCTAAGGCTTTGTATTTCGTACTAGGAAGATTTTCTCGTCCTCAATCCAATCTGAGGCAGAAGCAAAGTTTTGAGATAAACAATCATCAGACCGTCCTGAATCTCTAAGGTTAGCCATTGATGAACTCTATAGCTTTATATATTGTACATGGTTTGTTATAGACATAGTTTCTTTTATTTTTTTTATTTTTTTGTTAATAATCACATTCAATAATTTTTTAATTTCCAATTTCCAATTATAAGAAAATAAAATTTTAAAACACCTAATTACAATCATTTAAATATCGTTGCAAAAAATTTATATATTTTTCCTTTATTTATTGGAAAACAATTAGCTTTTTTTGTTTTTGCATTATATACAACATTTTATTATATGATCTATTAATATTGTCAAACTAAATCATCCCATTTCTTAAAATTCTTTAGATTTCTCTTAAACAAATTTGAATCAAATCATACTAATATAATGTAATTAGTACAATACTTTTGAGACGCGAAGTGGTTGCAATTGAATTAAGATTATATTACATTGATAGCTATCTCTCACCCACCATTCTTATTGATTGTGACCTTAATATGTATATATAACCTCCCGGCAAAGAATCAAGCAACTCTTTTTTCTGTATTTTATCTAATTAAAAATCAAATCTTGTGTTTTGTCAAAAGTAAAATCCATTATATTTAGCACTAATAGTTAAAATTATTATTTATCTTTTGTCTTATGTTGTGCTTGATTTAGTTGGAGATTCTGTTGGCACATGTGTTGTTGAGAAAAAAGAACAATCATTCATAGTCAATGAACTAAGTTTTATGGTTGTTTTTAGTTATGGAGCAAGAACTTTTAGTTAATGGAATTGCTATTGTATTATCTAAGTTATGTTTGTATTTTAAAACATGTTTATCTTTTTTTTTTTTTTTAATTAGCTAGCTTGTTATTTTTTGTATTTTAAAATCATTATTTTGTTATATAAGTTGTTATATTTATATTTTAAAACTTGTTTGTTGATGTTAATTATGAGTGATTTTGAATCAAAATTACTTTTGTTTGCTTTTATATTTTTCATTAAAGATTGATTTATCAAATTTGGATTTTTTTATGGATTCGGATATCTAACAAATAATGTTGTTTAATTTAGATTTAAATTCGGTAGTAATATGTAAATTTAATACGGATAAAAAATAGATTCGAATTTTTAAATAATTTTACGAATTTGGATTTGGATAATACAAAATGTACAAGTATAAATAGTTATAGTTAAGGTTAATTTGAGGTAAATAAACACTAAAGCCTACTGACACTCTGTCCAATTCTCTTCGCACTAAGTCGTTTTCTGAAATTTACTGACTTAAACAGCATGTTTCGAAGACATAACTCTGCTGTCTATTTTCTTGTTTTCTGAAGTTTCAGAGTCTTTGCTTGGCATTCTCATGCACGGCTTAATTGCCATCAAAATACATCAAGAAGTTTGTCAACTTTATCCATTTCATCATTCTTCAGCTTAAAATCCTTGCCTTTCTACTTTTTATCAAAAGTTTGAAATACATTGCTATTTAGAGGCTATGACCGAATTCGAGAAAAACAGATATTAGCAAATTGTGAAATTGCAATTTTGAGCAAATCACGAGGGTCCTATTAAAGCACCCAAGTTCGACAATCCTAATAGTATATGCACCATAGCCATGAAAATTTGAAGAATATACATATAAATGAAAGATTAAGAACCAAAATTAGGTAGAGACGAGAAAAATACCAAAATCGCGAAGTAAACTTGCTTTTTTCCTATGTTGTCAAACACCTGATTTATTTGAGTTCTTGAATTTTCAGCCAAATTATATTTTTAGATTACATCTATCAAAATTATCAAAATCTGCTTGCATTTTGAATAGCTTATATGAGACTTTAAAAAGGGATTTTAATGTGTTTTTTTCTTCATTTTGTGCAAGTTTGTCAGCATTTTCTGACCATAGTCCCGAAAGAACCTTGTCATAGTATGTAGGGATTTAAATTATGGCTGCGGACTTGCATTCAATTGCATTGCATTTATTGTGATAGTAAACATAATAACTGTTATCGTGGTCAATGACAATAAATATCAATCATGATTAGAGACACCTCATTTTGTCCGGACCAGTTTTTGGTATCTTAGGAGTTAGGTAAAAGGTGACAAAATAAAAAAAAATAGAAATAAAGCCTATGGACTGCCTTAAAGAAAAATGCAAAAATGAGGCATCATAGATTATTTTCAGGGTGTCATTGGAGTCGTTCAAGTGAGTACGCGAGCCAATTTTCATATCTTTGTGACCAAGATAAGACAACTCGAGGAACCTAAGGTATGTACAAGTCATATAGGTACTTAAACATAGTCATGAGGCTTTCATGTTACCAAAATTTTAAATTTCCATGTGTAGTATCGATACATGAGGGTTTGGTATCGATACCTAAGGTATGGTATTGATACCTAGCATGATTGTATCGATACAAGTCTTGGAAGTAGCTAAAGTTGTGATTTTTGGCGAAATGTATCGATACACAAGCATGAGTATTGATACAAGTCCATGGAGTATCGATACAGGGCTCTAAAGTCTCAAGACTGAAAATAATTTTTGTTCTTAGTATCGATACACACCTCCTTGTATCGATACTCAGGAAAAAAATTGCCTTTTGTATTGATACAACATGCTTTGTATCGACACAGTAAGGCATTTTGCCTTGCTCGGACCATTTTTCAACCTTCGAATCCGATTCAAACATGTTTTTAGCACCAAGAAACCATCATAAAGCATTACAAACCTTGCTTTGGGCCAATGACTGGATTTAAACAAGTTTAAGGCCCAAGCAACCAATGCCAAAGGTCACTTTCACAAAAGATATGGTGGTAAAGAGGGTGGCAGGCATATCAACAGTTGGGAGGCTGTTGCAGCCTTTCTGATTACTTTCTCAGCATGGCAAAACCAATAGCAATGGGGAGGTAGACTGAGCATGTTACTTGGATGTCTCCTTGGGCAGAGAAAAAAACCTAACAATGCCCTTAGTTTGTCTCCTAAAGCTATTGGCTGAGCATGGAGATAAAGGGGGGATAGAACTATAAAAAAAAACTCTCCAGCAATCCTAAAAAACTCTTCACCCATCCCCACAAATCCTTCAGCCATTCTCAACCCCAAAAACACTATTTTATTGACCTCTATACTCCATTCTTCTAGCTAACCCAAACCACCGCTAGAAAACCTTCAAGAACCTAACTTTCCATACATTTTGATATTTAAAAAGCCTTTCATCAACCATACCACCAAAAAGCTACCTCTTTTCATCCTTTTCTTGCTAAATAATAGCAAGGAGAAGGAAGAAATTA
>JBBYHL010000021.1:7293326-7304241 GCA_038381835.1 Adansonia madagascariensis
GATTGGGGCTTCTATTTTTTAATAAAAAATAAACTTAAACAAAGAACAAATAAGAAAATTTAATGAAATATTTTTTTAGATAATTAACGCACTAAAAACATGATTCAATTATATGAGTAAGATCATACGAATATATATATATATAAATATAGAGAACAAAACTTGGTCGTTAACAACTAATTACAATCATAGACCATCTTTCATTCATGTCAAAATGCTTACTTAAATTATAAAATTAAGACTTTAAGAGAAAATTCTAACTTGTACAGATTTTAGACCTTAAACGTGACTACAATTCGATTAATTTGAAAACCGGGTTGAATTAGTTAAACATTCGATCGATTATTATAAGTATTTGAAAATTAGTTTCAAGTTAAAAGTGACTTTGATTTTTTTTTATTTATAAACTCAACCAATGCATTAGGAATGAAATATTCAAAGTTCAAACCTTTACCGCAAAATATTTGTTGTCTGAAAACACGCATATAATTGGAAACATTTAAAAAAAAAAAAGAAAAAAAGAAATTGTAGCTTAGTGTCGGAGATAATTGAGCCAAGCCCAGTCCAATTGAAGTCCATTTCCACACCCCCTTTCATTGAACTTTGGTTTTAGGCGTTTGTCCCATAAAATAACCCAGCCGGCCCGAATTAAATGAAAACGTGGGCGGAGCCTTTCGCCACGGACCAATGAGCCACCCATTTCCAATATGAATTAAAATAGGCCGCCTGCTAATGCCAGCCAATTGCCAAACAGTTCCTTTCCTCCCCCCAAAAATTTGAAAATCTTTGCCTTTGTCTTGTCTACCTCTAATTCACCATCATCTTGTCATTGTAGTATCTTTGCCTTTATGTTCACTCTTTCACTTCAACAACTTTTCAATTTCTCAAACATCTTCGGCTCCCTTTTTTTTTCTTTTGCTTTTTCTGGGGCAATGGGTTGCGTTTCCTCGAATTTGCTGAACCAGGAGGACGACTTCACTCAACTCGGCAGCGCTGCACTGGGTCACCACATTGTGTCTCTCACTTCCTCCACGTATGGGTTACTCTCCCTTGATCCTTCGCCCCAATCCACCATTACGCCTCCTACCCCACCGCCATCATTCACCGTCCTCGGGTCCACCTTCAGTGAGTCCAAATCGCTTTGGTCCGAACCCAGACCCGTCCCTTCCCGACCCGACGTCATTAACTCCTGGGAACTCATGTCCGGCCTTGATGCTGATAGCTTCCGCCTTTCCCCGGTTCTCAACAAGGAAAATTCAAACCCTAATTTTAGCAAAAACGAAAGCGTTTCGAAACCGCCGCTTTCGCGAGCTTCGCTTTTGGATAAATATCAAGCCGACACCTTCCGTTTCCCAAACACCGTACCTTCCCAAAAAGGAAACGCCGATCCCAATTTAAACAAAAGCAGCACCTCCTCATTACCGCCTTGTGGGCGTTCTTCCTTGCTACAGAAATTCGAATCCGGAAACGACAATGTCATAGAACCATCACCCCTAGACAAGTTCGAGCAAATATGCCCTCCAAACGGGGAAAAAAGAGTGGTAATTTATACGACAACGTTGAGAGGAATCCGTAAGACGTTCGAAGACTGCAATGCGGTTAGATCAGCGATTAAAAGTTACGGGGTTGTTATTTGCGAACGGGACATTTCGATGGACCGAGGGTTCAAAGAGGAATTAAGGGAATTAATGAAAGGGAAAGAAAAAGAGTCGAAGAACCGAATGACGCCTCCCCGAGTTTTTATTAAAGGAAGATACATTGGGGGAGCAGAGGAACTGATGAGGATCGTGGACGAAGGTTGGTTTGGTGATTTACTTAAAGGATTGCCGCGGAAAAGAGCAGGGGAGGTTTGTGATGGCTGTGGGGATGTGAAATTCTTGCCATGTTTTCGGTGCAACGGGAGCTGCAAGATGGCGGTGGTGGTAAAGGAGGAGGGCGTGGAGGGGAGGAGAACGGTTGTGGTTAGGTGTCCGGAGTGTAATGAGAACGGTCTCGTCCATTGCCCCATTTGTAGCTGATAAATTGTGGGGTTTACTTTTGGTATATTCAATAATTTTTAATGTTGAAGTGCTTGATTTCATGCTTAAGTAATTCACCTTATCTGTCGCCTTTGACAAAATCTTTATGTTGCTTTATGTGCAATAGTTTTTCAACGCTAATTTTAGTAATGCTAGCAGTGCTGAAGAAAGTTCATATAAAGAGTTTGTTGAAGATATGTGTCATATTGATAGGAAAATCTCTTAATTCTAGATTTACAGTAGGTTATAATTCTACATAATTATACTCAATAATAGATGCTTGAAAAGATTGCTCAACGCAAATAAAATTATCTTTTAATGAAAGTATAAATAATAAGAGCTTGTTGAAATTCTCCATATGCAGACAAAGCTAAGACTTGTGCTTTGAAATTATTTCACAAAGTTCACCTGTGGATTAATGAAAATGGTCCAAAATCATGCTCAAGAATAGATGCTTGAAAAGATTGTCAAACTTTAAAGAGGATTACCATCATTAAAGACGAAGTTTAAGCAATCTTTTGTTCTTTTTCCAAGTGTACTCTTGATCGGTTCCAAACTGTTGGATATGTAGCTAAAACTCTTTAAACTTTAAATGTTACTGATGTCATAATTCAGGGCTTGAAGCTAACGTTATAGTTGAATATTCACTGAGGTGGTTTTGTCAGAGTGCGGCAAGACTCGCGAGTTATTTTACAGGTTAGCTGAATGGAACATCTGCTGAGGAGTTCTGAGGTATGTTGCTCCTGGTACTCGTAGGAGCTTCACAAAAGTAGGCAATTAGTTTCTTGTTTAAATAACTAGAATTGAACTGAATACATAGTGTGATAATGTTGCTTGTAAGCTTTAGGTGCACTTGTCATCAACTAGGTAGAGCTGATATTGGTCTTCGTAAGGGCAATAAACCAAGGACAATCGCAAACATAGGGTATTTGGGGAGCTGGAGGATAGCATGTTATTTATCAGTGATCTGTTTAGTCAGCTGGAGTTTGTCATGTGAAAGTTCAGCATGTGGTTGTGGGTTTCTGGAAACAAATAAACTCGGACTAAAAGAAATGATTCAGCTAGTTTTTACAGATTAGCTACTAAGCTTACAATCTATTTTAGCTTAATGCTTACTATTGTTGTTTGTGATGCTTGTACTCTTTATATAGGCTGATCATAGGCATCATTATGGTAGAGAATATAGTTTATTAGGTCAATGATTTTAGTTGTTTCATTCCTATATATTTCTATTTTCTTTGCTGCATGGCATCCTGTGTAAATATGGAAATCACTGTTTGGTTGTAGTTGCTGGGGAGGGCATTTCCTCTGTAGTTTTACCTTGTTAACTGTGAAATCTCCTTTAAGTTTTTAACCATTATTACTCGGCAAATTGGAGGAGCTTGGTGGAACTGATAAGTTTGATTAAAAAATGTTTCTGCCAATTTGTTCTAGAATAAAGAGGATGATGAAATAACAGTTATTGTAAGGATCCACTGCTATACTTTCCATATTATTGTTCTCTATTTTCACCATAAAAGTGTTTCTCTTGATCCTAAGTTTTGCTGACATGGTTTGTCATCACCTTGGAATTCCATTCGAGAGCTTTTCGTTAATACAGAGACTTCTAAATTCCTGAGTGTTGCTGTTGAGCAATTGTTTTGGGCCATAGTGAGTTTCTCTGGTTGATGCAGACTACGGAGTGAACCCAAGCCTTTAGGTCCCCAGCTTCAAAATCCGCTTTAGTTTGTTTGACAAATAAAGCTTTTGATAGTTAAAAATTCTTGTTATCATACAATCCCGGTGACTGTTGAGAAGAAAAAATAAATAAATAAATAAAACCAACCTCACGTTGGGCTTACCAGCTCCAAATCCTTCCCTTGTTCAATATACACGATGATTTTGGTACGTTTAAACATAGTTAATATTACATTTTAATATAAGCTATCATATTTGTATTTAAAATCTGACATATTTAATTATTTATGTTATATTTATGTTGGCACAAATAATATAAAAAAAAATTCAAATACACGAAACTCGAAAATCATAAAGATGAAGAAAGTAGAATAGAAAGCAGTTGCATTTTAACATGTAATCACAGCAGATTGAAGAAATAATTCCATATATTTGATGATCTTGAAGCGATGGTTTAGCTTCCCAACTCGAAAACCCTACCCAATTTTATTCATAGACTGTCAAAAAGATTATAGACCGTAGTACCTTCATTTCATTCTCCTGGGATATTACATTTTGCCTTATAATATGGCCCCACGCACCAAACCCAGATTTAGTGTGCAAACTTTCCGTAATTTTCTACGTTAGTAAAAATAAATAAATAAAGAATAACAACTATGATGAATAATAGCTGGGTGGAAAAATGTGAAAATAATTTTATGATTATTAGATTATGATGTGAAAAAAACAATTTACCAAGAAATAAAAAGAAAAAAGACTGTAAAAAATTAGTTACAGAAGATTTTGGTAAAAAGAGCAGCATTTAGGCCTACAAACAAAGCTGTGAAAAAATAAATTAACTCCTTTTGGTGTGGGGTCAGTTCTATCGGTAAACCCTAAAATTATTAGTGTAATAACTAATAACTTTGGGTCCTTATTGACTGTGTAATATTAAGACTAATAACTTTTAATCTTTATTTTATATTTTTTAAATATATATTAACTATAAATGATAATTTTTTAATTTTGTTTAAAAAATAAATTATAGGTTTTTTTTTCTTTTAAAAAGGACATATATATATATATATTGCCTCATAATATATCTGCATCAAATTCTAAGTTGGAAGCATGTGTCAATAAATGGAGGGAACGTGCGGGTGAATAAGGTCTCCTGCTGGATGAAGATAAATCAGGATAAAAAGTGCCAAAGGATTGGAGGTCATGAGTTATTTATTAGTATGTATACTATATTAAAAAAATTACATTGGAAAAAATATTTTAAAAATCGTACGTAACATTCTCTTTCATATTATGCATATATAAATATATATATCAGATTTCGCATCGTCATCATTGCCACATCAACCATTTCAATCCATGTATAATCAATGTCCTCCCATCTGCTTTTATATATATATATACACACACACACATATATATATATATATGTGTGTGTGTGTTAATTTGGCACTCGCTAAAATTCAAAGTCGTCAAAGAACGAGGGAGGAACGGGGAATAGTGTGGGTTCCAAACCTGGTTTACTCCTCCCATCATAAGAGAGACGCAATAACCACTAAACCTGGTTTATAAAATCAAAACTATATCTTGCTAATAGTAAATATTAATACCAATAGTTATATGATCCCTTCATAAAATATTAAAATTTTAATTTTAATACTTAAAAATTCAGATCATTTTTCTTTTGAAATCTCAATTATTAAAAAAAAAAAAACAATAAGGTAGATATGTGTCAGTTACTGGATTAAATTGGAATGTTTAGTAATGAATATATTTAGTTAATTTTTTGGGCAGGATTTATTTACTAGTTCATTAAGTAACCTATTAATTACTAATAAAAAATTTTAAAAATAAACTTGGACAAAGAAACTCACTTTCCAAATTAAGGATTACAGGTAAGCAGTGCCTGCCAATTGGTGAAGTAAATGAACTCCACAAACTGAAGCGTTGGAGGATCTTCTCCATAATATTAATTAATGTGTAGTCAATTAGTATTACTTTTCTCAAGATTGAAATGTACCAATTTTATAGTTAGGAAAAAGCTAAAAATAAAAAAAAAATTAATATGTGTAAAACTCATGATTACTGACTAGTTTAAACCCTGGATTTCTCCTAAATGATTTGCAACAGTTGTGATTAAGTCTCACCAATAATCCCATTTACACCAGCTGTATTGAATTAATTTCCTTGACTAATGACATAAACCAAACATTCATATTTCTTTAAATTGCACAAGGCATGAAAACCAGAAGCTTTTTGAACAGATCAAAGCCATAGTTTAATTAAGCAAGCAAAATTTTGCTCCTACACCAGTTGTCACCTTAAATGAAGAACAACGCCCTCCAAGGCCCGCTAGCTAGCTAAGAGTTCGCACCATATTGAAAGCATGTGGCCAATTTGATCAACATGCATGTTTCTGGTGCAACCAATTGCCATAATATTCAGCTTCAAATTGCGTGACATTAATTTTGTATGTCATAATGAAAAATGACAGTTTCCTTCCTTACATCCAATAGAAATCAAACCCACATCTCAGTTTGATAGAGATTAGTCAGCATTTTTGCTAAATGCCATTTTTTTTTATAATCTGCCAAAGTCTCATAAGATTTTCAAACTATTACCAACAATATTTTTTTTTATTTTGTTATTAGTCTTAATTAATTCTTAATTTATTTTGCACAAAAGATGTTTCGAGTTAAAAAAATTACAAGTTATGAGGTTTAAATTTCAAACCTATCACATGCTAATTTTTAAATATGACTGTATAAATCAACCGAACTATATTTGAAATCAATTATTATTTTTTTCTTTTAAAATGCACTTAATTACTAGCATTTAATAAACACAGAAGCATTATTTGAGTTTGAATTCTCCTCATAGAAATTTAAATTACAATAGAAGAATTTACATATCATTTCCGTATCAACTTTTACTTAATTAAACCAAACTATATGAACTTTGACACATTTAGCAATATCCTCTGCACTCACCCTAAAAAGTTTGTTGAGGTTAAACCAAGAAAAAGGCAGATATGTAAAGAGTCGAAAACCCTCGACCTTTTTCCTTGATTTCTTCATAATCTTATTTCTTAAAAAACGTAGGAACATGCCTTTGGAAAACACACGAAAACATATAAAATGTAAACAACTATGCTGCTATTTATTAAAGTACGTCAAAATTGGCGTGATTTGAGAAAGCGCTTTGAAAAGTATATTCTCCAGGGGACCTGTAAGTTCTTAACCCACACCAATCTGTTCAATCGACTTGCACCCCAAAAGAAGAATTCCTTTTCGTTGTCTCATAAGATAGAAAATGAAAAGTTCTTTAATTTTCTGGGTATTAAATAATTGAACTTTCTTTTTCAGTAGAATATATATTTTCATTAGAAAAAGAAAAAAGAGAAGATTGAAGGAAAGCTAGAAGACAAAAGAAGTAAAGTTAAAAAGAAAAATTCTTGTTGGTCCTAGCTCGCTATGTTGCTCTTACTTTTTTTTTTTTTTTTAAATAACTCTCCTTAAATATCTATTTTTATATGTATTTGATATAATATAAGATAAAATTTTTAAAATATATAAAAAATTAAAAAAATAAATATATTCATATTAAATTTATTTTCATATTTAATTATCACACTTGAATTTGAATAATATAATTAACTTGTATTGTATGTGGTTTTTCTTTTCTGTGCAACATCTTATCCTAATTCCTTAAAGATGGTCACCCTTTTTCTTTTTCTTTTTTTTTTTTCCCTACAAATCTTGATAGGCTCTGGTAAGTTAGGTGAGACAATATTATCTTAAAATCTCAATCTTCCTCGACACCACCATAACAGATTGAAATTTTTTTTTTTTTTAAGTTTGCGAATTAGCAATTCCAATGTGATACAACCAAGTGGATATAATGATTTTTTCGTTTTTTTGTTTGGTGAGACCCATTGGGACATATGAGCCCCAGATTCCAGACTCTTAAAGTCAGCAATAAGCTATGATTAAACTTTGTCAAGCTTTTTCTCAAGATAGTTAACGAATTAGGGTAAGCTTTGGAAATGGTTGCAAGTAGAAAAAAAAAAGAACATAATAATCTCTAATCCCTATAATAACCCTTCTAGAGATGATGAGTGGCAATTAAACGACATCGATATAAGTAAAGTGCAATGACTTGACAGAGCCATCTCATCTCTCATATAGTTCACCCTTATTTATTCAAATACATATATATATAATATATATGTGTCCAAATATACCTAATTAAGTGTACTTGATTAAGCAAATGAGCAGGCTTTGTTTGTATGACCGTGACATGTACTTCTATTATACCGACAGATGGCACAAGGGGTTTGATGACGACGGTGACGATGACTTCGTCAAGCTCCATAGATCATTCTCGCTGCTGTATACCTGGGAGTTCTGATTTGATCTGTGCAAATTTATGTGCGATAATTGAATATCATCGTCGTGACAAAGACTGAAAACCGCATTAGGGTCATTAAAACATGATAGTTGCTTGCTTGGCTCTACTTGACCATTTAGCTGGGATGCCACAAGTCGGTCCAGAGTGACCCAGTCGTTAACGCCATTTTTGGACTCATTATTGTTCTGAACGGTTGAGCCCGTGTGATCACCACTAACAGCACCGCCGCTCCCTTGGCTGAATGGTGATGGTTCAGTTTCAGTCAGCAGCATCTCATCGATGGATTGGTAACAAGACTTGAAGCTTCTTTCTTGATCAAAGTGTGGGCTACACATGGGAAGCGAAGGGAGAGTTGGGCTTTCCAGCCTTGGGAGATGCATAAACCTTTCTTGCAACCCATCGCTGATTCCTGCGTTGTCTGCGACAAGCATTCTTATATTATTGTTGGTGTTGGGCATGTTCATGTTGCCCAATGAATCATTCTCCATCTTGCAAGTCCTTCCCATATACAGAAAAAATTGATCAAGAACCCCATCGTTGCCTGAGCAAAGCATCTGCGTCTTTGAGTCCAGAGAAGTGGAGGGGGAGCTTTTAGGACTCTCTAGTGTTTTTTGATAATTCTTCTTTCTAAATACACGGCAAACCACCCAGCCATCTTCAGGCACAGAATCTCCAATGGGATTGGAAGCCTGGACCCATTTAATAACTTAATACAAGCAAAAGGGATTCAGGACAAAGCATTTTTTTTCCTTGCTATTAAGATTGCAAGAACTCCTATTAAAATATCAGGCAGATTTGTACGAAATGCTTGATCAAGAATGATACTCTAATATTATATACATACATGTATATTATTTAAAGTAGATAATATTAGAAGAGGATTATTGCTTACATTAGCGTCATGGGTGGTGTTATCGTCCAGCCTGTACTCGTGCATAATCCAATCAGATTTTTGTCCATGTGGAGCTCTTCCTTTATAAAAAACCAATGTCTTCCTCAACCCAATTCTTCTAAAGCTACTATAGATAATCTTGTCACGTCCAGTAGCTTTCCAGAACCCGGCAGCTGTTGCACGATTAGTTCTGGTCCCCGTTGGGTATTTCCTGTCCTTGTGGCTGAAGAAGTACCAATCATTTTGTGGGGTGGATCCTATTTTGCACTTCTCTGCATATAGTTCACAAAAAAAAAAAAAAAATCAGAATTTCATAAAAATACCACTACTTATATTACTCAAACACATGTAAAACAGTATCAAGAAAGAACAAATTTAGGAAAAAAAAAAAGATGAACTGTTTAATAATTAGTTAGTACCTTGTATATCCCAGGGCTCAAGCCTGTTAAGATCAACTTCTCGAATAACATCGAGGTCGATCTTTTTATAAGCCACTTTCTTTCTGAGGTAATAGTGAAGAAGCTCCTCTTCTGTGGGATGAAATCTAAAACCAGGAGGGACCTGAGACTGACCATTTATTGATAGATTCATATTTTCTGACATTAGCTGATCTTCTCTTCAAATCAGGCCTGAAGGTGGGTTGTCCTTGCGTGAGATATATAAACTGATCAGATAAGGAGAGAGAAAAGGAGAGAGAATAACAGAAAGAGAAAACGAGGAGATCAAATAACAAGGCGGGGGGTGCTTGCCATGATAATGCAGTAATCATGATAATTTATAATGGTGGAATGGGTAGGGCCTGGGATGGTTTCAAATATGCATGAAAAGTTATGGGATCATGGCCATTGGTGTACTTAGCATGGGTCTACGCCCTTGAAAAGAGCCAACTACCTAAAAACAAGGGATTATAGAACCAAATGAAAATGGTGAAAGTATATAAGGGAAGTAGGTCCCACAATATTGGTGATAAAAAAAAGTGGGTCCTAGTCCTGTACCCCAAGAAATGGGTTAGAAATGTGCGAGCGGGGGGCACGCCCACATCTCAACTGTGACCTTCGACCTTAATATCTGTCTGAAAAGCACCTCTAAAACCACCTATCTATCCCTAAGGGAATATCTCCCGGTCTCTCTCTTTTTTTTTTTTCTCAATTTTATTTTTATGCAAATAAATAAATAAAACATCATTCATTTAACTTGTCAAAACCACCCCAACGACAAGAGGGCAAGAAAAAGAGACGATGGGTCGGAGCCGCTGAGCTTTCATGGCCCCCTAAACCTAGAAAGACATCTTGCCCCTTATGGCGACTTAGTGTTAACAGCTACCTTCTACTGTCAAATATTTTACCTTTTTTCTATTTAAGAAAGAATTCAATTTAAATTTCACAATTTTGAGTTAAAATAAAATAAAAATATTTAAATTGTAATATGAATATATTACAATTTTTATAATATAAATTATTAATATATTAAAATTTTTATTAATATAAATATTTTAAATATAATTATAATTTATAAAAATATATAAATACGATATAAATAAAAAAATATCAAATTTAATTTAATTTCACTTTAAAAAATAGAATCATGCATTATTTAATTTTGCTAAATATACACTACAGGTAAACAAAAACGAGTAGACAATTATTTTCTATTAACTGCAGCCTTTTTATGTTTACTATATATCAGGCCATAAATTAGGGTTCGCACTGTGTTTATTAATTGCATAAATTTGGTATGCCCACGTGTTCTATATTCGTTTGAAAGGAGGGTAGGCTCAAACAGCCCAAAACCCACTTCTTCAATGGCGTCCAAGATACAGAAAAGAGGATAAAAGGTTGAACGTAACTATTATTTTATGTTGATATATATTTTATTTATAATTAAATTATGTTATGTAATTATTATATTAAAAAATTAATTA